>JAMBLF010001666.1:0-46659 GCA_030578115.1 Leucoptera coffeella
AGCATGATTCGTAAATATACTTCATACTCATGAGAATGATTGATAGAATTAGTAGAGTGAAGTACTCTGTTCTGTAGTATACACTGTCCAGTGAGAATAGCCAGTTGCCCTGAATCAAATCATTACAATTTTTCAGATTGATTTTGTACATACATTGGTATAAAATACTTATCTTGTTTACATTATCTCTTATATCAATTCTGCCATGGAATAGCTAGGTAATACTTATTCAGAAATATAATTTATCTATTTCCAGCCACCTCCAGAATGTGAGCGCGACCAGCACACCGCATACTACTGGGACCTCCTCCCCGTGATCAACATGACACGGGTGATGAACCATCTAGTCCTAGCTCTGGAGCAGGCAGACAGAATGTCCACATTCCCCCTCACGATATCCCACTTCCTGCAGCCGGACGTAAAGACGTCACATCCGTTGCTTTTGCTCTTGTTTAATCTGCTGGCGTTTAATGAGGACCAGATGAGGAAAATAGCGCCGTCTGAAGAGGAGCTGTTTGGGAGACGAGATCAGGTATGTGTAGACAGATAATTAGCATTGCTATTCAGAGAGGGAATGCTATCAGTGTCTCGGGAACCCTACCAACCTCTGACAGCGATGACTTTAAAGGTATTTTCTAAATAATTTAAATTTTATTAGTACTTTAAGTTTAAAGTTTTAATTTGTGTATAAAGAAATGTTTTATTTCTGTTTTTTAGACAATAAAAAATATAATTGTATGGGTATAGCTTAGGTATAAGTATGCGATTCTTAAATGCTGCTTCAATTTAAGCCATGGATAGACATCTGATAACTTAATAAGTATCACTTTAATAAATGAGATGAGAGCGATAAAATCTATGTTGATCTTGTTGGAAAGTAATGGTGTGAATATATGTCATACACACTGTTACTGTTGATGTAAGTCATACACAAACATCAACACTGTTTATTGGTCCTTTTATGACAGTTATGTATAAAGCTTATACTACTTGGTATATGAGAATGGGCTGTTTAATTTCAGGTGAAAGGCTTAGAAGATAAGAAGAACAGACTGCTGGTTATGCTCAATGAGCAAGCTGAGGAGAAAGGCAAAAGATCTGAGAGGCTTGCCAAGGTATGTAATGAAAATTTACTCATGTTCTCACATACTGATTGATAAACAGGACATAATGGACACAATAGCTTAAATCTTTAAGACAAAAACAAAGAAGTAGGGAGATTATAATGTTTTATTCATACATACAACTTCATACATCCATACATATTACCCCGGGCTTTATGTTATATAAATAAATAATTTGACTAATAATGCAAAATAAAGTAAAACACATATTTAAATTTATGGAAAGTTTCTTATACCATCTTTCCCATCCTATAGCTAGTTTCTGTTTTTGTTACATAAATAACAGTAAAACTTCATCCAAATATTATATACAGATTGATCATGACGTAATGAAATTCGAGGAAGAACTCAAACTAGAGAAGGAAGCCCATAATGAAGTGAAACAAGAGTTAGAAGCCTTAACTGAAGAAAAGAGGCAGATGGAGATCCTGCTGGAGCAGAAGAAGAGTCACCGGGATACCCTCATGGAGGAAGTGGCTAGGAAACGAGCCCTGAGGGTGTATGACGCTGATGAGATTAAAGCCAGGGTAAGGATTAAGTGATGCATTGTATTAACCACTTGTAAGCTACTTGTGAGGTATTGGATTTGATTTCTGGTGGAGGCTTTAAGAACTATGCTTTTCTTCTGCTTAGATGTCTGTTTTATTGGTTGGTTTTATCTGTATTTTACTATAGTGTATTCGCGTTAAAAAAATAGTGACGTCATGATAATCAGAGGTTAAACTGGCCAATGAGACGTGAGTAAATGAGAAAACAAGTCACATTGCCCAATCGCAGACATTCGTTGTCACGTCTCATTGGTCAAATCGTTTGGGTAATGATGACGTCACTATTTTCTTAACGCGAATACACTATATATTATAACATGTATAAATTTCATAAATATATGTGGACAAGTACTCTTTAGTTAAATCTTTAATGAACTCAGCAAGGGGCTAGTTCACTTGGTGTTATAGTGTCTCAAATAATACTTTTACCCTTACAGGCCAAGAAAGGTGCCCAAGATGTGAAGGAAGCGGAGAGCAAATTGGAATCCCTGAAAGCTACACTCATGCAAAAGGAAAACAGTCTGAATAACCTGCAAAAACTGAAACCTAACTTGGATCTAGCTAATAACTTGCTGACTGAAGTTATGAAACTGTCGGATAATCTCAAGTGAGTATAGATATAAAGCCAGAATACATAAATATACATCCACGTCCTTTAATCCACGAACCAAGTATAAAGAGAACACTTTCGCTTCAATGAGACTCTTGTATAAGTTATAGGTACTTCTAACGTCACCCTTTTTTAATATAGCGTCTATTGACTGTCATATTACTTATTGGGCCGGACCCTAAGTAACCGTAAGTTAATTAATAAGATATTCTACAAGTAATAGATTGTAAATGGATTTACGATAAAAGTGAGTGCTTATAAACGCGGTGAGGGAAAACATAGTGAGGAAATCTACCTATTCCTCTCAACTGGTTATAGTCAGTGCTTGACATCACGAACCAAATATAAAGAGGACCCGGCGTAAGGAGCGGTCCCCGTTACGCGGTGCGGAGTCCGAATGGCGTGTTTTAATTGGCGCGGAGTCTAAAAATGTGTAGCAGAAAGAAGATACCTAATTTGATTGGCCGATGCCGTGTTTTGATTGGTTGTAATATCTCCCCTCCATTTCGCGTACCTCGTTTCACCCCGCGTAATGCCACGCTAGTTTCCATACAAATAATACGTAAGGCCCAATTCTCTTATTAATTACTCCATGCTTTAATCCCTTTCAAGGTGGACAGAATTGCGGTAATATAACATCTCCTAGGTCACTTTTTAGCATGAATATTGAGGTTGTAATATAAACCTCGCATCATATACCAATGTGTATGAAGTTTGGGTTTAAATATGCGTTAGTAGCAGGTTGCTAACCATTTGTCTAAAATATTCCAATGGCATCTTATATTTTCGTCGTCTGCTTCGACATGACAGGACGAACGTCTAATAGTTAGCTTTTTATCTACATCCCAGACTAGCATGGGACATTTTTTTTTTTTTAATTCTTTATTAAGCCATTCACCACTAAGGTTATGTCGGCTGAAGTACAAACACTGATGCCACGGCGTTTGAACTTCTTTTTATTTCATCGCCATGGTTACAGCAACGCAGCCAGCCGCTACAACCGAAGAAAAACGAAATCGATGCTCCAATTCCTTGCTCTCTTCCTTGTTTTTCGGTTCGTTCCAGTTGAGGATCCAAATCTTATCCCGAAGCAAACATATTTAGCCAGTTTGGCATCATAATTGACTAAATATTCAGCCGAAAATAATTATTTGTATTTTCAACTTTCACTGAGCTGCTGACTTTGTTGACGCACCATAGACGACTAGCATGGGACATTATAATAATATGATAAAAATTTAAGATTAGATTTTTTTTATTTTTAGATTTACTTATTTTAATGACAACTTTTCCTTTGGATTTTTTTTTTTTTGACTATAACTTTTATTTTATTATCCTCATGTTGAATAAAAAAGCATTTCATTTCATTATATTATTACATTTACAAGCTCTAACAATCATTTCCATTTTTCAGAGACCTGGAAACAGGTGAGCTGGACATCGACAAGGAAGATGAGCTGGATATCCTGAACACGGAGCTGCTGGAAGTGCAAAGCCAGCTGAGCGAGCTGCAGGCGGCTGGGGCGGAGTTCAACCAGAAGAGAGCTGAGAACCAAGCTAAACGCCAGATACATATGACACAGATGCAAAGGTTAGTGGTTTAATGTAGTTCACGACCATTAACCCTTAAAAAAAAACACTTTTTATTTTCCCTAAGCCGAATACAAGGTATTGTTAGCGAACCGTCTTAACCATTTGCTGGTTGGAAGAGAACTCAGATATGAACGCACGATAGTAATAATGAAACGTTGGCTGCAAAGTCAGCACTTAAAACGACGCGGTATGAGGAGGCTTACGCGAGCAAAACTTATGTATTATTTTAATCTATAACAGTACCCTTACATTCTATTTAACCTTAGTCCTTTAGTCACCTCCTACGATGCATAACGCCAGTTACTAGACAAACGCGTTCACGATCATTAACCCTTGCGGGGTAGTCAGAGGTTCAGGTGTCCATCTCCGCAATTGCGAAGGTAGTAATTCTATGGACACCTCGAACCCACGTGTTGACCAGATAGTTAGTACTCAACATGACAGGTGGTCAGCCAATCAATCTCAATGTATTTTTATTACGAAAATGTTCATAGAAATTCCTTAAACTTCATTTCCATTGGTACATAATTAATGTACTATACATACATGTAGTGAGAAGAACAGAAGAGCGTGTATGAGAAGGTTAATGGGTGTGAGTGAAGCAAGAGAGATTCGTCAGGATCGTTCCAGGTGGCGATCGATAGTCTCTGTCTAATCCGTTGGGGATGTTGAAGCGTTTACAATACGTACACCCGCCTTAAGAAGAATGCTTCCAACTTTTGATGTTTTGTAACTGGCTAATTCGACGTAGCTCAGTTGTTTGAGGTTCAATTCCCACTTGAGCATATACCAATGGAAATGAAGTTTAATGAATTTCTATGTAAATTTTCATAGTAGTTAGTGCTTGTAAATGGCGCTATCGCTTACCACCTGTCACATTGAGTACTGACCATCTGGTCAACACGTGGGTTCAACGTGTCCATAGAATTCGCAATTGCGGAGATTGAAACCTGAATCTCTGACTACTCCGCAAGGGTTAATGAACGTGAATGCGTTTGTCTAGTAACTGGTGTTAGGCATTGTAAGAGGTGACTAAAGGACTAAGGGTAAAAATAATGTATCAATGCTACAATTATTTTAGAGGTTTTGATGGCATTGATAAACATGACAAAACAGTATGAATTCACGGAGTTTCCAACCTAAGTCCAAAATGTAAATAAGCTGGCATCACTGATAGTTTGCCAGCTCATCGCTTATTTATATATTATAATTTATATATAATAACATTGGTTACCATTCCAGCGCTGTCCGAGAAGCCGAAGAGCGGGACAAGAAATACAAAGAACGCGTGAAGAAGCAAGAGGCAAGGATTCAGGAGCTTAAAGACTTGACTGTCAAAATGGATGAGCAGAAACACAAATACGTCGAGGATTTGGACCGGATCAAGGCTGAGTTTGTTGATGAGGTTAGTTATAATAAATAAATAAATAAATAAATAAAGTTTATTGGGCACAACAAAACTTAAGCTAGGTACAAACATTGGACAGTGCTCTCCCGAACTAGTCAGAGACTGTATCTCGGGAGAGACACTCTTCCCCTAATTAGTCTTAAAAGTAATCTTAACTTAAGTATATAATTAAAGGTAAACATAAGGCACTTTAGAAAATAAAAAATTATAGTAATAACAATTACAAACATGATATACTATGTGAAGTGTAGTCCCCTTTTTGTGTGCAAGTGTACTGTGAATGAGTGTGTGTAAGGGGGTGAGTAAATTTGAAATGAGAATATAATAAACATAATACATATATCATATAAATATATATTAAATATATAAGATACAAAGTATAATATAATAAGGCTGCACATATATAGAAAACGGCTCTCCGAATACATACAATATCTATGGTACATAATATGTTATTTTCCTAATAACATTTAATTGTGATGGTTTGGCAAATAATGATTCAGTGTCTGTTACTGAAAGACTCTTTAAAAATATAGTAACCCTATGCTTACACTCGAACCGATTTGATTTATAAATATTGATAAAATTGTTGATAACATTATAAAGATTTGGACCTGTATATGCAAAGAAGTGTTCAGCAAAAGTAGTACGCGTAATTGTTGGCGCCATAATATATTTATATGTACACCTTCTTTGCCTGTTCCGTGGTTGGGAATAGTTTTCAACTAACCTATGTTGTTTGAGGACTATGTCGAGTATATATAGCTGACGCACTGTCAATACATCACAAAAACTGTAGAGGTCTTCAGTAGGATAGTAAAATGGCTTAAAGATACATACCTTAAGCAAACCTCTTTGAGCTACTTCTAAAGCTTTCAACGTTGATGTGTATATACCGCCCCACGAAGAAATACAGTACGACAGAATTGATTGTGAAAGCGATATATAGATTTGTCTCATGCGATTGCCATCCAAGATGTGCCGTATGTGTCTAAATAAATGCATAAGTTTACGGATACGACTACACAGTAATTTAATATGGGGCTTAAAACTCAGATTGTTATCAATTATTATACCGAGATATTTAATAGTTGTAACCCTTTCTAAAGGTACGCAGGAGCAACCTCTAGGGTAAGACCTACCACAGTCATGGGCGATAATTGTTAAATTTGAAGCGTCAAGACAATTTCGTAAGGAAAAGCACATATATTTAGTTTTACTTACGTTTACAGATAGTAAGTTATCCCGAAACCATTTCGTTACTAAAGAGAAGCCAGACTGGGCATTCGAATAGCATTCCTCCCAAGTATCACCAAAGAAAAGCAGTGCAGTGTCATCAGCATACGCGAAAATCTCGCCATTTTGTAACTTTAGGTTTAGGACGTCATTTATAAAGATTAAAAAGAGCAAAGGACCTAAAATGCTACCTTGTGGCACGCCAATGGACGTAGGCAATTCCTCGCTAACAACAGACCCAATTTTTACACATTGTGTCCTGTCAGATAAGTAATCCCTAAAAATGGGACAGTCACGTATGCCGAGGCGCTCCATTTTATTTAAGAGAAGGTTGATTGGAACTGTATCAAAAGCCTTCGTGAGGTCTATAAAGATACAAATACATTTGTTACTTTTGTCCAAATTGCTCGAAACACTACTTACTAGTCTTAGAACCACACTGTCAGTAGATCTACCCGAACGGAATCCATACTGATTATCACTTATAAGGTTATTAGTTTCCAAGAAATTAGAGAGTCTACTGTACAATAGTTTTTCGAGTATCTTGGAGATAGATGGCAGAATAGAAATAGGCCTATAATTGTCGATACAGGCCCCATCACCACCCTTGTATATAGGACATACAATTGACTTTTTCAGAGCCTTAGGAAAAACACCCGCATGAAAACATTGGTTAAATATTTTTGTAAGAATAGGAACGAGAACAATAGAACTATTTTTTAAGACCTTATTATTTATGTTATCAAACCCTTTTGTACATATATTTTTGAGATTTTTAATGACCATGCTGATTTCAGTTTCATGCGTATCAAATAAAACGAAGGATTTATATGAACTAGTTACTATAGTTTGCGTTGAATAGGTGCTAGTTTTATTTTTTATTATCTTTTTGGCCAAGTTGTGTCCTATTTGTACAAAATACTTATTTATTAGATTTACTGTTCCTTTCGTATCGGTGGACTCAGATAATAACTCAATATTATGAGATTTCTTCTTATCCGTATAACCTTTCACTATTTGCCATAACTTTTTGCTATCGTTGCCAGCACCATCAACTAAATCTCTTTCATACTTTAATTTTAGGTTTTTTAATAGTCTACAACAGAAGTTTCGGTATCGCATGTAAATAGTTTTATTAGTGGCATTGTCTGGATCCTTCTTGTATTTAGAGTGTAACCTATCTTTGTTATGTATACACCGTAGAAGGCCTGGTGTTATCCATGGCTTGATTATACGTTTACGTCTCGAAAACCTCGTTACAGTTGTGTTGTCATATATTGCGTCCTTGATTGTCTGTATAACTCTGCTCATTGATTGATTCGGGTGGTTACCATCGAAAACATTATCAAAATTGGTATTCAAAAGAGTCTTTTTTATGCAGTCGTAGTTAATATTTGTTTTAAGATTATTTTGAGGGATTCTTTGGATCACAGTATTGAGCCCAAGTAGCACCGTACTGTGGTCTGTAATAGACGAATGGCATACTAGCGTCTCTGCTTTACACCTTGATTTAATTAAGACATGATCCAGGCACGATCCGCTTTCTAATCGAGTTATAAGGGAATGTGCGTTTAAAAGGCCATGTGACGCCGCTAAATTAAGATAAGAATCTGCCGAAATGTCATATTTGTTACTTGATATAGAAATGTTGATATCCCCTATAATAACAACATTTTCAAAGCTTGACAAAGACAGAAGAACACCATCTAAACTATTTAAAAATACCTCTAAGTTTTTATATGAAGGTGAACGATATAAGGCCACAATAGCTATATTTTTACCAATTTTAACTACTAAACAATTAGCTTCCCTAAACTCTGGTTCAATCACTACTATACCGGATAATTCATTATGCACGTATGCCACCACCCCATCATTTTGAAGTAAAATACTGCTCGTATAGTAACTATCGTAGTTAGATATAGGAGGTATATAATTGTTATTTAGTAACCAGCATTCCGTGAGTATAATAATATCACAGTTCATTCCTAATCTGTCTAACAGAATAGTGAATTCAGGAAGATTATGTTTTATGCTTCGGATGTTTTGGCTAATTATTAACAAAGATGAATTTAAGTTTAACTTACAATCACTTATATCACAATATGAAGAAGTGGCAACTGTAAAATTGTCAATTTCACTGTTAATTTCTTGTTGGCTATCGAATGTTACTGTTTAAGATAGTCTTAGTCATTGTAGACTCAACCAGGATAAATAAATATTCGAAATAATAAATGTACGACATTATTAAATTGCAATAAACACAATTAGCTGCAATCAAGATCAAAGTGCGTATGAAAGATGTACGGAGTTGTGGGTGATACATCAGTATATGTGTAGTGAGTCCCATCGAGTCAGACATTCGGTAATATATGGACTTACTTAAATTTAATATAATATAGCAAATTAGCATAGATAAAATAACGTCTATATGATTAGGTTTAGGATTGGATGTGGTGTTTCGTAAATATATATTGAAATAAACAATATTAATATAGAGTTTTTGATTGTGCGTGTATAATACAAAAAAACATATATAATCATAAAAAGTAAAACATACTCTAAGACAATATTGAAACACAAGAATATTTCTAAACATTACAGCATAATAAAATGAAACCAATACGTAAACAAAAAGTAGTACGTTACAACACACATGAATTAAAATAGAGAAAGTTAGGATACCAACTGAGGCGTAGGGACAATGATTCGATCGCAGTCGACGACAGCACGAAGCCGGAAAACCTGCGAACCATCCTGCTTCCGTACTAAAATGCGCCCCTCGTGCGACCAAGCATATTTCCAACCGTGTAAACGAGCCAACTCACGAGCCCTGCCCAACACGGCTCGGTTGACCTTTGTGAGCCGCTCGTTGACGTAAAAACGGACCGGTTCATGGCCAGGTAGGCCCGCAACTTCCGCCGTAGTGGCTCCACGACGGACACGCGCCTGCTGAAGAAAGTGGTCTCGAGCGGCACGGCGCGCCAATCGAACCACCATGGGACGCGGGCGAGAGCGCGGCCCATCCGAAGACACAGCATTAAGACGACGCGGACCCACCCGCACACAGGACACCACGTCACGCTCATCCAGCGACACGGACAACTTAGCGGCTATGAGGTTCACTATGTGGCCGCATGACTCGCCATCAGCCTCGGGTATGCCGGTGATCTCCAAGTCGTTCACAAGAAGCTGCTGGTCCCGGTCATTTAATTCAGACCTAAGCTGAGCAACAGCGTCGATCAAGTCCCCCGAGGAACCCATATCACCCCGCACTCCCACATCCTCCAAGCGCTGCACCCGTTCCTCCAGAGCAGAGACACCGGCTCGAAGCGAGCGCACTTCCTCCCGGAAAGCGTGAATAGCCCTGTCTAACTCCCCTCTAATTGTAGAGATAGCACGCTCCATCCCCGCCTCTATATCATCAGCGACCGCCCGTCGAACGCTCAACAGCTTGGTGTCAAGTAGTTGGCCAACGCTGGCCAGCGTGAGCTCAACATCGCAGGCAGGTCCCGGAGCAAAGGTCTCACCGGCAGGAAGAGATGAGTCTGAAACGATACACTCGTCAAGTGACATGTTGTGTACCGCACGGACAGGGGTCTCGTCTCCCTTTCGACGGGTAATGTTGCTGCAACTCTGACACTTCCATGTCACGCCAAAACTCCGAGGGTTCGCCACAAAATCCCGCGTAGTAATGTTCAGACAGGTATAGTGGTACCTGTCCTTGCACGAAGCACAACACAAAAGTTCCTCGGGCCGCACCACTCCAAAACACGCCTTGCACTTATTCATTATATTACTATTGATGTTACGGTTGACAGTAATTAGATTGTTCAGCTTATTATTTAGGTTTGTTTCCGGTTAAAAGTTAAAGGAGCACGCATATATTTGTATAAGCACTGTTTCCCGCTTGAATACAATCAACTTGAAAACTGAGTGTTTGGCGATAAAACAATAGATGGCGCCACTGGTAGTTCTCAGCGTGTATTAGGTTAAAACGGCGAAACTTGGAAACATAGATGTCACCACTAATCACGCACAACACGGTATGGGTACAGTTTATGAAACTTAAATCAACGCGGACTAACACACGTCTGCTCACTGTGAGGTCCAAGGGCAAGTTGGAACATACATTATGTATGCTTATTTTAATGTAGAGTGGTAGGCAGAGATAACGGTACCACATGTATTAGTTGGTGCACATAAATATTCATTCAGAACCATAATACCGGTTACGCTAAGGCGTGACCTAGTCTGTGACAGCAGGACGATCAATTACAAAGTGTACTTTAATCAAAATGTCTAATTTATCAGGTTTAAATTGTATCTTTTGAAAATAAAGAATTATTATATATATATTATTATTATTATATATTTATCGACTCAAAAAAGCTTTCGATACTATTAGCCATGTCATATTGTTGAAAAAATTAAAGAATATCGGTATAAAGGGCCTTGCCTACAAAGCATTACAATCATATTTAGAGAATCGCACCCAATTAGTTCACCTGGATAATGCAATAAGCAGTGTCCAGACTATAAACTATGGTGTACCACAAGGGTCGATACTGGGGCCGTTGTTATTTTTACTATACATCAACAATATTGACAAAAACCCACTGTACGGTCATTTGACACTCTATGCAGATGACACTTGTCTGTTTTATTATGAACGTAATCTACAGGAAGCATTAAAGAGATGTCAGAATGATTTGAACACAATTTCAGTATGGTTTAAGTACAATCTTCTCACTATAAATCTTTCCAAAACTAGTTACATTATCTTTGCCGCAAAAAATAAATTAATGCAACCACATACATCTTTAAAAGTTGATAATATTGACATACAACAAGTGAATTGTGAAAAATATCTTGGACTTATATTAGATAAAGACTTATCTTGGAAACAGCATATAGAACACATTCAAACCAAAATAACTTGCCTCACTGGAGCTATTCGTAGGTTTGCACCGTTCATACCTAAAAGCACCAGATATATTATTTACAATTCCCTTGTTCAATCGCATTTCAATTATTTAATTCCAGTCTGGGGTTCAGCTCCTAAGACAACACTTCACGATCTACAAGTGACTCAAAATAAAATTATCAAAGTTCTTTTCAACTACGACTTTCTCACTTCCACCGATAAACTATACAGAGACACTAAAATAATGACACTTGCACAACTATATAAGTATAACACCTGCCTTCTAATCAAGAAAATACTCCAGAACGACATTCACACTAACATCAGATTTCCTAAAAACAACGAAGTACTCACATATACAATGAAAACAAGACAAGCTAATAACTTGAATTTACCCATATCACGCACGAACTATGGTAAAAAGACTATTACATTTGAAGGGGTACAACTTTACAATAGCTTACCTGTCGACATAAAGGAGTCATCGTATAATGCATTTAGAACATCTTTAAAAAAGTATATAATGTCGTCTAAATAAATAACTACAAATAAATAAACAATTAAAATAGATAGGTAACAACTTTTGTAAGTAATTGTACTTTTGAAGTCAATATTTTTTAATGTTATCTAATGTAATTTTATGTTTCTGTTCACGCGCGATCACATTTTTTTTTTTGTATTTGTACATATGATATTCTCAAATGAAGTGAATGTAATGTTCTTTTTTGAGAAATAAAGTTCTTTAAACCTATTATATAATCCTAAGTGGGGTAGTCATAGGTTTGAGTCAATTATCGAATTACGAACTATCCACATAGTCAGCACCTAATGTGGTTCATGGTATATACTGTATCGCCATCTAAAATGCCGTTTTACGTATCTATTTATATTTAATTAGTACGCACAATATTACAGTATAATTTATTGGCTATAATGATTTGTTTTTATTTTGTTACAGTTGAAATCATTTGAACACTCGATCATAAACAAAGCAAGAGAAATTGAAGACAAAATGATGAAAGGATGCAAGCAGAATATTGATTGATGGAATTTTCAAATATTGTTTTAAGTAATCAAGTTCAAGTAAAGCCTAAAAGTGAGAATTATTACAAATTTAACGTTTCCTTTTCAACATATTGGATTATTTTTAATTAGAATACAGATAAAAATTAGTTTTATTAACAAGTCCAAGCAATAAAAATCTACCTCGTTGGTAGCTCACTATTTGCCACAAATTTAAGGTACAATTTAAGGAAATAAATACTTCAAAGAAAAAAGAAAAATGCATACACACAAGTTTCGAATAAGTTTAAAGAAATGACAAATTATGTTCACACCTACTTTTAAATGAAAGAAAATAAATGAAATAAATAATTGTGGAAACTGGTGGTTTTAATTTTAATATTAAATAACTGTAATAGCGGCGATAGTTTAGATATATATGACAACTGTATTTGTAGCTAGTGGTTAAATAAAGCGGCTGTAGTCCAGTGAGTAAGAGTGGCTATAGTAATAGCCAGTGCCTATATACGGCGATACGGTTCACTACCTATCACATTGGGTGCTGTCTATCTAGTGAAACGTGGGCTTCGAGTGACCCATGCGTAACATGGCTTCGAAATTTCGGAGATGGGCAATCAAGCTCCGACTACCCCGCCACAATTAAAAACGGTGTGTGTATACACAAGTTGTGATGCGTATGTTATGTTTATGTTAAATATACTTTATACGACATGCTGAGATAAAGGCAGCTGAATGCACCATTTAATTTCCAGACAAGCAAGGGTCAGGAGCAATGAATATGTGCACAAGTACTTACATACAAAAAAAAGACGGCATTCACGACCATATTAACTCTCCCTTATTACTCAGAGGTTTAGGTTTCCATTTCCGCAATTGCGAAGGTAGAAATTGTATGAACATCTCGACCCACGTGTTGACCAGATATTCAGTACTCAATGTGACAGGTGGTAAGCCATGTCGCCATGTACAAGCACCAACTATTATCTGTTCGACGAACAGGTAGGTTTCCTCACGGTGTTTTCTCTCACCGTGTAATTCGATGCATTTCGTAAATGTATTTTTATTACGAAAATGTACATACTTCATTTCCATTGTACATACATACATATCATGAAAGTTCCTCTACAGACGGCTAGTAATTATCCATATCTTTTTATTGATATTCATACACTTATATATTTGAGCTAAACTTATTAAAGGACGTGAATGTACTTATATGAATGTGTAAATACAAAATAAGCTTATACTTTGCGGCACATTAAGATAAAACAAAAGGGTTAGTGACTGATCTGTATTATTAAAAAATACGTTTTTTTAGAAGATATTCCTCTGATGTTTATTCTCTCACAATATTAAAAAATAAATCTTACATTCTACTCAATAGATGTCACTACATATTTTCCGAAACTCGGTGCGATATGATTTTTGAAAATCCAAGTTACAAGTACACTTTTGAGTATATGTATTTTCATAATTTTAAAAACATACCAATCCAATGTTATTATGTAATGTTTGTAACCAGTTACAATTTTACATGTAATTGGTTTATATACGATATAATATACTTAAAGTTATGAAGTTAAATACAAGTTCGAGACAAAATCCACCATGATCTTTGCTTACCCTTTTTTAGAAAATAGGCTCTAACATAATTATGTAATTTATATTTGGATAGTGTTTAAAGGAACATCAGATAATTCGAAAATGCACTCCTAAAATACTAAATTGTACACCAAAATAATACAATCCCAACCCAAACTTAACCTTTGCTGTGCGTTTAGCTATATTTTGGTGTACATTTCAGTATTTTTGATGTGCATTGAATTATTTTACTTTATATTTCAGTAAGTACAAATAACTTATACCTTTTTGAAACCGAGATTGGCACAGAAACGAATTTATTTTATTCGAAAAAGGTCTCGACATATATACACATGACACTCGTTTTCCTGTAGCTTGCATGCTTTGATCTCCTAGACATGTTTTACAGATGCATGATTGTAGATTGACAAAAGGAATATATATGTGAAGTGGAAGGGCGGTTACGTAAGGTTATATAATACATATTTATACTTATTTGCTTCACCACTAATGTTTCCTCTGTCATTTGCAGCTCAGTTGTTTGGTGCTTGACTCTGCATCAGTGGGTACAGGGTTCAAATTCCGCCTGAGCATGTCCGATGGAAATGAACTTAAATGACTTTCAGTCTGGACAGAAACTTGAAGAGACGATATTATCTCCCAAGTCACTTATATGATAATATGTATGTTGCAATAGTAAACCAAGTTTTTTGCCTACCTCTTTACAGGGAAACGGGCGTAAAGTATATGAACGTATCTAATAGTTATTTTCAATCCTTCAATAGTAATGCATATAAAAATACATCACTTCCAAACATACTCCTTGATTTTTCATTCACGTATTTTCAATTTTAAATGTCATTTTAATAGTTTTATCATAAAACTTGCGTTTACATGTTATAAATTACTAGTGATGCCATCTAAGAGCCGCCTTGTTGCATTTACTGTAATATTCTTGTCCATTCGTGATAGCTAAAACTGAACAGAAATTATCTCTTCGTCACGCGAAGTATTATTGTTAATGGCATGATGGTATTCATATGAAATTTAGAGATAGAGTACCAGCCCATAGCCAAAATCCCATGAAACGATAGTTTTATAAGTCTCCTCTGACTACCACGTTAAGAGATTAGATGTTTCCTTTATTTTATAGATTTGTATAGAGATATCTAACATAAAATTAGTCTTGTGTAAATTTGGGACTGGTCATAGCTCAGTTGTTTGGGGCTTGGCTCTGTATCAGTGTGTACAGGGTTCAAATCCCGCTTGAGCATGTACCAAATGAAGTTGAATGAATTTCTATATAAATTTTCGTAATAAAACACATTAACGAAATGCATCGAATTATACGGTGAGGCACAGATAATATAATACTAGAGGGAAAACAGCGTGAGGAAACCTACTTGTTCCCCGAACAGGAAATAGTTAGTGCTTGTTAATGGTGACATGGCTTACCACCTGTCACATTGAATACTGACAATCTAGTTAACACGTGGGTTCGTGGTGGCCATAGAATTACTACACCACCTGAATCTCTGACTACCCCGCAAGGGTTAATGGTTGTGAACGCGTATGTATGTATGTTATGTAGGGATATCTAACATCATATAGTATTGTGTTAATCTGGGACTGGAATAATATAGCCATCTAACCACTGGAATAATATAGCTATGATTCTAGTCGTCATGTTGTAAAATAGGACTCAAGGTTTCGGAGTGACTTTAAATGCTTTCATTAGTCTTAGACAGCTTGAGGGCATTGCAGTAGTTATACTTGCATTAGGCTAAGGGTATATAAGCTTAATTAATAACCAAATTAATTAATTAGATGGCGTGAGAGACGGGTAAAAGTCAGTTTCGTTTGTTTTATACTCTACTATAAATAAGCAGGGAATCAAGAATGCAATATGAACCCCTACGAGTATTAAGATTCTTATAACAATAAGTTTTGGAAGAAATAACCTGTCTATAAAACAGGTTATAAAGAATATAAAACAATATAAATTAATCATTGTATTGTTTAGGAACTGTACAATTAGATTTGAGTAAAACCAAAAAGACAAACGCGTTCACAACTATTAACCCTTAGATAGTCAGAGGTTCAGGTATCCAACTCCGTAATTGCGAAGGTAGTAATTCTATGGCAACCTCGAACCCACGTGTTGACCAGATAGTCAGTAATCAGTACTCAATGTGATAGATGGTAAGCCAAGTCACCATTTACATGCACTAACTACTACCTGTTTGGGGAACAGGTAGGTTTCCTCACGCTGTTTTCCCTCACCGTAGTATTCGACGCACTTCGTAAATGTGTTTTTATTACGAAAATGTACATAAAAATTTATTAAACTTCATTTCCATTGGTAAATGCTCAAGCGAGATTTAAACCCTGTACCCACTGATACAGAGCCAAGCCCCAAACAACTGAACTACATCGAATTCAAATACATTTACTTTTATACGTCAAGTGGTATTGTATCCCATCTAAAGGGTAAAAGTGAAGATACATCAATTGCTACCTAATATAAATTGTTCTTAATTTAATTCAATATTTGAAATAACAGATGACACTAATACATATTTAAATCTAAAGATGCATTAATTAAAAAAATGTTTAAATAGTAACATAACTTAATTTTAGATTAACATCGTAGTTACTTAATATCTTAAGTAAATCTATATTTTGTAAGAGCGTATTTTACGACTCCATCAAGCGTATGATTTTCATGTACATTGTTAGAAATAAGACTTACATATATATTAATACTTATGACCTCGGAAACACAATAATAAGTCACTTCTTAGTTCTTAGCACCAATATTGGGGTAATAATATCATCAATATTCGTTACATTGCTGACAAGTTGCTAGTCCATCGCCCAAAAGATTCCATTTACCCCTAGACCCATAGTCGCCTCCTAGGACATGCAGGAAAGAACGGCAGCTAGTTACAATTATGAACGTCTCAAATAAGCACGAAACTACTGATTTAATATATAACATTAAAACCAAGTTGCTAGTTCATCGCCGAATAAATTTCATCGATTCTTAGTCCGTTAGTTCCTTTTTCTCATGGTGTAGATAGGAAGAAATGTAGCTAGTTGGTATTCTATTACGTCCAAGCCAAGCAAATTATTTACGCATTTACATTGACTAGTACCCTTAACACAAGTCTTAAATGTACTTAGCAAGGGGCTAGTTCAATTGGTGTCATAATGTCTGAATATTATTATACCTCATGTATACATTCACGTCATTTATTCCCTTTTGGGATGGACAGAACCTCAGATATAAAATCTCTTAGGTCACTATTTAGCATGAATATTGGGATTGCGATATTATAACGGAACATTGGTGACAGGTACAGGCTAGCTTATCGCCAAATAGATTTACCCTTAGTCGCATCCTATGACTTGAAAATATTTCATCACAATAGGCCATGTATACTTATGTTAAGTAATATACAGTTTCAATCGTAATATGAATTTATTTTTTAAATCACCTGCAGATTGCGCTAAGAGTCTATTTGTAATTGAATCTCTTTATTTTATAAATATGTTTAAAAGCGAAACTTTAGTAATGTTATTGAATATACAGAAATATTAGATCTTTTTCCGTATTTTGGGTGGGTTTGTTAATTAATACACCCTTCACAATAAAGAAAATGTGTGTAAACATATTTAATATTTATATATTACAGCAATATTGCTTTTAATGAATAATAAACATACATACAGACTCATGTATACTCTCTCTCTATACTCATGTATAAAAAATTCAAACTCACAATATTTCCCAAGTAAAATGGCGTATGGACAATTCTATTAACTAAAAATACACTCTTAGTTCCTTAGTCACTTCTTATAACAGGCTTAGATTATGAAAATAGTATACATTAACGTCATTTAATCCCTTTCGGTATGGACTGAACCTTGAAGATTTATAATATCTACTAAGTCGCTTTTTGCATAAATATTGCGGTTCTGATGTATATGCAATATTTGTGGCAGGTTACTAGCCTATCGTTCAATATAGTTACCCCTAGTCCCTTAGTCGCCTCGTATGACACGCCGGTATATACAACAGCTATTTATCATTATTTTTACATACATACATACGCATCACGCCTGATTCCCTGTAGAGGGGTAGGCAGAGATCACGGATCCTCATCTGTCCCGATCTTGACAGGCCACTTTCGCTTGTGACACTCATACATCTTCTCATTTACACTCGGCGGTTATAGGTACTTTTAACGTCACCGTTTTCAATATTATTTTTACGTGTCAGATTAACACGGGACTGTTTTGTTTCTACACATCTTGTAATAAAGACTTACTGAAATACACACATCACGCCTGCTTCCCTACAGAGAGATAGGCAGAGATCACGGATCCCTTTTTATCTCGATCCTGGCCACTTTCACTTTTACATCCATGCATCTCCTCATACACACTCGGCGGTTATAAATACGTTTTAGTATATCGTTTATTTCTTATGAAAAGAAACTCTCTTTTTATACTACGCATGCGTGAGCCAATTAATAGAGCGTGACAGAGCAAACTCTAGATGTCGCTTATATCACCGTAAAACTTAGTTTGGTCTAGTGTTACAGGCAAATAGATTATTCGGTTTTATCTTAAATCTAATGTGATTTATCTGGAACGGATATAAATTTTGTATATTTTTCGTGGCTTAGATATTCTAATATCTAATGTCTAATGGGGTAGGAGATTTCTGCTCACCCCTGTGAAGGGAAAACATCGTGAGGAAACCTGCCTATCCCTCAGGCACCTCAGGATAGGTAATAATAGTCAGTGCCTATATACGGCGATACGGTTCACTACCTATCACGTTGGGTGCTGTCTATCTAGTGATACGCGGGCTTCGAATGACCCATACCCTTCGAAATTTCGGAGATGGGCATTCAAGCCTCTGACTACGCCGCCATAATAAAAAAGGGAGTGTGTATACACAAGTCGTGAAGCGTATGTATGTATGATAGTATTAATCAATGAACGAAACTTAGTTGATGCTCACTCAATCTCTGCCTACCCCGTGGGAAGTGTACTCATGATGCAAATATATATATTGAAGTGCTTCCTTGATTACAAATATGTACCCCCTCATTCCTTCAAACATACCTTACTTATTACTTCCAAATTCTTAGTACCTCTTTGTTCTGTTCACCCCTTAGGGGTTTACGGACGTGAATGTTGATGATTGATTATTAGTGAGTGATTAACTTGCCACCTATCATCAATCATCAACATGTTCTTTATAATATAAACTATATAAGAGATACCAAGAGATATCAAAAATATAGACAAATATAAATACACATATACATACACATCACACCCGTTTCCCTGTAAAGGGGTAGGCAGAAATCACAAATTTCCATCTGTTCTGATGCTGAGAAAACTCTTTCACTTCATTGACACTCATACACCTCATCACACACACTCGGCGGTTATAGGAACTTCTAACGTCTATAACACAAATATGTATGTATTATAATTACATTACATAAGGTTAGACCTAATAAGATATATAAGGATAATAAAGATAACATACCGAAAACTGGTACCATTCGATATACTTATAACCGCCGAATGTGTATAAGGAGAAGGTGATGTGTTTGAGAAGGAAGCGAAAATCTTGTGGCACGTTTTGTAAAAATTTGGATTCATGATCTCTGCCTACCTCTCTGTAAGGATACGAGCGACATGTGTATTGATATAGATAGACAGAGATCTTTTAGCATTGTCTAATTAATGTAACAAAACAAATAAACACTTTCACGACCATTATCTCATGCGGTATAGTCAGAAATTCGCGTGACCATCTCCGCAATTGCAGAGATAGTAATTCTTTAGCCACCTCAAATCCACATGTTATTCAGATAGTCAGTATCTACTGTGACAGGTGGTAAGCCGTGACGCCTTTACAAGCTCTGACTATTGCTTATTCCGAGCTATAGGTAGACTATTCAGGAACATTAATAGATCTAAGTCAGACCTATTTCTAAAATTCACTCACAACTCAACCTATGCGGTTTAACAATAAAAAATTAATTATGCATCAACAACCACTTTTCCCTCTAATAAAACGTAAACCCGGTTGAAAGATATCGTATCGCCATCTATCGATAGTGCAGAGACAGCAGCTCCCCCCCAAAGGGGATGGGTGACCTAAATGTCGGTTAGAGTACTTGTAGACAGAACACTGCATTCGAAAATGTATATGTACTTGTAACTGAAGTTTTACAGGTATATGTATCTGAAAAATATCTATGTATGTAAGTTATATAGTTTATATACATAGATGGTATATATAGATATTAAATAGCTGCTTGGTATTTCCAAAAAAGTAACTGCAGAGTAATGAGAACTAAAATTTCAATTCAAATTTAAAACATGAAAAATATTTCTTTTCATTAACAAATTCTCGTTATTTTTTTAAACATTCTAATACGAGTATTCATCTCTTGTAATTTTTGGACAATAAAGATTGTATGTGTATGTTTCTAGATTCAGTCTACCCTTTGAACATCATATATGTAATGTTTTTATGCATTTTAAACTGTTATTAAAGAATCTTTGTCAATATTCTATCTTAAATATGTAGTAATATTCACGCGATCTTGTGTAGAACACTATTTCAAAAATAGAAACAGTTATTTTTGACGTAACGCTATGTAAAGTCCCGTGCTATTTCTAGGAGTCCGTGACTATTTTAATATAATGCTATTGCACTATTGCATGTGGTTTGTTGCAAGATGTGATTAAGGGATCAGATATAATGGGGTACCATCTATATTGTCACTCCAACATGTTGGTTTTAATTCTTTTATATTTTCGAAATGTGCCCATATTGATATTATATTTGTTTTTGTCCACCCCAAATGAAACACACACAAACATATCACGCCTTATTCTTTGTAGAAGGGTAGGCAGATATCACTGATCTCGGACTTAGACAAAAAAGTTGACTATGGAGAAAGGAAGAAGTATGTATAAATGTATTAAATAAAATGTAAAAATATTATAAAGAAAGAAAGAAAAACATTTATTCACTGCTTATATACATTTTGAGATAACACTATTGATACACACTTTGACACAACAACAATACATATAAGGAGTAGGCACTTGATGCAGTGAAAAGGTGCTGTCTCAGTATTTGATGCAGCTATTCAGCATCACTAATCCTTCGACAGCACAAAATTATACACTATATATATTTATGACCGTACAACCCTTTCGGGGAGCCAGAGGTTAAGTGACTAAGCTTTTTGTGATTTTGGTCACTCGACTAACTTTTAAATTCAGGAATGTTTTTCGTCATTGAATTAAGAAATTAAACTAGTAAGCCATATAACTACTTTTTGACAAAGACATAGACAAAGAAACTTTATTGTGTCACATGCGTAAATAGGGTGTACAATTATTACTTAGTATCAGCACAGATAATATAATACTATACAGGTATCAGCATGGGCTGCCTCTCCTGGCGTACAATATTGTATTTCGATTACAACCAAAATAACTGAAATTTTCACTTAACAAAGTATTACATTAATTGCAATATTATTAAACTTTTTCATTCTTATCATTTAACCTATTACATTTATTTAATCTAATTCACATTTTTATAATTTTGTTTCTATTTGTACTTAATCTTATATTTATATAACATATCAATACTATAACTATCACTATTACTCAATATAGTCTTTTACTCTGTAATAACATTTTTCTAATAACAAATTCTTAACTTTAATCTTAAATAACATGTAGTCTTCACATTTTCTTACATCTATTGGAAGTTTATTATGGAGCAGAGGTCCAACACAAAACAGGCTCTTCGCCATAAGGGCGGTGTTGGCTGCCCTACTGCAAACTGTTATAGTTATTATTAAATTATAGTACTATGATATACAACACTTATTTAACATAAATATGATAACAAAATTGAATTAAACAAGAGAATAATAATTTTACATTCAAATAGATTACATTTCATATCAACAATTATTTTTATTACGTACGTACGTACGCGTTCACGACCATTAACACTTGCGGGGTACTCAGAGGTTCAGGTGTCCATCTCCGTAATTGCGAAGGTAGTAATTCTATGGCCACCTCAAACCCACGTGTTAACCAGATAGTTAGTACTCAATGTGACAGGTCGTCAGCCATGTCACCATTTACAAGCACTAACTATTACCTGTTCTGGGTTTCCTCACGATGTTTTTCCCTCACCGTAGTATTACTCTTTACAAATCTATAAAATAAAGGAAACATCTAATCTCTTACGTGGTAGTCAGGGAGACTTATAAAACTATCGTTTCATGGAATTTTCGTTATGGGGTGGTACCTGTCTCTAAATTCTATAATAATACCATAATGCCATTAACAAAAATACTTCGTGTGACGGAGAGATAATTTCTATTCAGTTTTAGCTATCACGAATGGACATAAGAATATTGCAGTAAATGCAACATGGCGGCTCCCAGATGGCATCACTAGTAATTTATAACATGTAAGCGCAAGTTATATGATATAACTATTAAAAAGTTTTTTATAATATAAAATACGTGAATGAAAAATAAATGAGTATGTTTGGAAGTGATGTATTTTTACATGCATTACTATTGAAGGATTGAAATATACTTGGATAACAACTAGATTCGTTCATATGCTTTACGCCCGTTTCCCTATAAAGAGGTAGGCAGAGAACTTGTTTTACTATTGCTACATACATATTATATGAGTGACCTAGGAGATAATATCGTCTCTTCAAGTTTCTGTCAAACCTGACAGTCGTTTAAGTATCTGAATCTATAATGTATAAAACTTCATTTCCATCGGTACGTGTTCAGGCGGGATTTGAACCCTGACTCTAAAATTATAAGTGCATTATATAAAATGCGATACTGTTAACTCATTGTAATTTCTAGACATTTCACCTAGTGCGTATAAGAATACATACACGTTACGGCCGTTTCTTGAAGAGAGGTGTCTAGAGATTACTGTTTCACTTCTAAGTTGTTAATATGTTGCATTGACATTGTAATATTGTACAGGGTAGTCAGAGAGTTAACACCAACCAAAAAATTATGGGCTCTCGAAACAATCAACATCTAACGTGACAGATATATTATTACATTATATATTATATCGTCGTGTAAGACGTTGACTATTGTACCTTCATAGCTGACTATTAGAAACATGCACTCACGTTTGGCCTATCATAAAATAATTCACGTGTACGTTTGTAAATTCCAAGATACTAAAAAATGTTCATGTACAAATTGTACATCAATACAAAAATTCAAGTATGGATGTTAAATAACAGTTTTAACTTTCACGGTATATTGCTTAGTACAGAACACTGAAACTTAATTTCAATAAAATATACTTCTTCTGTTTGGGACACTGTTTCCACTGCCATCTACACTTAAATTGCGTAAACAAGTGAAACGTACTACTACGTTCCACAAATATCGAATGACATATAATTTAAAAGGAAAACTTATTTGTAAATACATACATATATTAAAAGGTAAATACATATATATTTCTGGGATAGGCAGAGACTATCGCCACCTGGAACGATCCTGACAAATCTCTCTTGCTGCACTCACACCTATTGACCTTCTCATACATGCTCTTTTGTTCTTCACACTGCGTACAACCGCCTTGAGAAAAATGTCTCTAATTTGCTACTTAACTGTAAATACTTAAACGATAAATAATTCAATTACTTACATTATTTTCTTTATAATTGGAGAGTTTATATAATTTCGTCATATAAAACTCATTATTATTCTAAGAAGTATTGTAACCTAACAACCTACACGGTGTTAATTTTTTAGGAGTTCAACAGCTACATAAGTCATACATTTCGGATAAGCAAAACTATTTATTAACTTTGTTATTTTTTATGTTTTATTCATTGCTAAGTACGACTCAACGTACTGCTATTATCAAAATAATATTAATATAACCTAACTAATTAATTTCACTGTATTTCCCTCAGTCACCCCATAAAATATCAGCACATCACATCATCATCACATCACATCACTAAGTCATAGCATGTAACAAAAGATGGCGGTAGTGTGGTAGTTACAAGAACAGTGCGTTACATTTACAAAGTATAAAAATTAAGTCATTCTGGTCTTAAATCCTATTTATTTTGCTTCTTTGTCTATTTTTGGTAGTGTATAACACTTCAGGGCCTTACATATAATAAGTCTTTCAATCCTTTTTGGCAGCGACAGAACCTCAGTGACAACATACGTAAAACGAGTAAAGGAAAATAAATACTCAACTTCTATGAAAATATAATATTAGGTTTCGGTATGCCCCTGAGAATAATACATTATATAAGTATACATACTATCTCTCTATTAAAGCATAAGTATACCCGCAAACCTCATATATGCTACAAAAAACGTTATGTACCAATTTAGTTCCACCTTTAAATAACAGATGGCGTCATAGTATATTCCAAACTTTGTTTCGGTATATTACATGGAAAGTATCTGTGAAATGCGTGTTCCATTTAAAGTATATACAAATTTTCCTTCTTATACCTTAAATATTTTTGTGTTAGGCTGTAATCCTATTTAATTCATATTTTACGATTCAAATTATAGCATTATGAAGACGTTTTGATATTATGTTTATCACTTCTTACGTTGGTTACTGATTAACAGATAACAAAGTGTAAATAAAATAATTTAAATAGCTAAATAACATGACAATTCTTATTCCCCGACTTTCCCGCTATACATATAGATAACTAGTCTAGGGCATACATAACATACTAAGATGTCCTAGAAATTGATTAAGGGATTAGTGTTTAATGTTATTTATTGGGCGATAGAATTAAGATCATGACGATATCTTATGCTAAGATTGATCCAGGGAATATTAGGTTTCCGAGATTCTGTCCACCTCGAACTATTTATCTATTATATTAGTTTATACTTTAATATTTTGAATACATATACATACATATTTATGATGAACTCAAAAGCTTTCATCATACAAATATTAAGTATTTGATTTATTTAAAGTTTTACTAATTTCGTTATGTATATAAATATATATATATAGTAATTGAAAAAAATTATAAAACTATTAATTGCATATGTAAACCTAATTTAGCGCCATCTCGACTTCATTATGGGTAAACTTGCGACCTTCGAAATATGACCATATACAATTATAAACTTTTACAGAGTATTTAGGGATGTAAGTGATCACCAATAATATGACAAAGTTCTTAAAACATCCGTATCCTAATTTTAAACTATCAACAAACCAATTCACAGATAGGGCGTATTAAACATACATATATGAACATTCTCGTCCTTTAATCCCTTTCTGGGTGGACAGAACCTCGGAGATACAATAATATATTAGTATAAAAATTAGTAGTAGGCAGTCATGTCATATTAAACTTCGGTGACATGTTGCTAGCCTATTGTCCAATACATTCCACGGAACCCTAGTCCCTTAGTTGCTTCTTACGACATGCCGGTACGAAAGGTAGCTAGTTAGCATTCTATTTATGTCCCAGATAGCACAGGATTTATCTCTTCCATAAACTGAGTATTAACCATATTGAAAAGTATGCCTCTATTTTATTTAATAGGCTGGTAAAAGAAATATAAAGACACTACAAACATACTCTAACTTATTACATTTAAAAGATATAGTTTAATAGTCTAGTGCTTTAACGATGTATATAGATATTAATGCAGTATTTTCCTTCATATATCATAATATCAGTAAAAGATTTTATAATCATACTCAACATATTTTTTATTTATTTTTCCTACGTTTTCTGGAACGAATATTGATATTTTGAATTGCTTTTTAGCCGGCATATCGTAAGAGGCGACCAAAGGAAACAACATAGTTAGCAACTGCAGAAGTACTTTTTATATATATACATATTAGATACCAAAACTGTTTAATACTATATTTAGTTATATTCACTACTCTACAATTTCTATATATTTATAGTACATAACTTTTAACTCGTTCAGTGCTACATTGGGACGTGAATATGCTGTTAAATAGCTGCCATTCTTTTCAGCATTTATTAGGCCGCGTTTAGATGATGACTACATGGTTAGGCTTCGGTGGTAATTTAAAAATCTCTGCTTTTTTCACGCTATTTACTCCCGCCTTTAGAAGACACGTGATTTTGTAATAAGATTTATACAGAAGAACAATGGTCTTATTTGTTAATGTACTTTTAACTGCTGAATATGTATACCTATAAAATGTCATTTATACTGTACCTATGAATGTAAAGAAAAAAATATATTCATGCCGCTACGTCCGTATGGGGATAGGCAGAAACTATCGATCGCCACCTGGACCGCTTCTCACAAATCTCCCTTGCTTCACTCACACCCATTTACCTTCTCATACATGCCCTTCTGTTTTTCACACTACGTAGGCCCTTGAGAAGAATGTCTCCAATTTATCTGTATAAGTTCTACGCGGCCTACCCCGTCCATCTCTACATTCTACTTTGTCTATAGATTCCTTTTGTAACTCTCCTTTCAACCATCCGCTCCATTGGTGTAATATTGGTAACAGGTTGTTAGCCCATTGTCTAAAGGATTTCTTTGAGTTTACGTCTTTTCGTTATCTCCTAAAACTATTAGAAAAAAGATAGGCTTACTAATAAACATTATATTTTCGATTTAGACATACATATAATAAAGTGGCGTGTAATATTATGTATTCTGTATGTTTCAAACAAGCACGTGTATTAAGATATTATGTATATTAGAAGGTGTATTTTTTAAATTGTTTCATGTATATAACCCAAAGTATGGGAAGTGAATAGACTAACTATATAGTCCGCCTATTCCTTGTATATCATAATAATATACATTTGACTATGTTCAATTTCTATTATAGTTAAGTTTTGATTCTCCGAAATTCCCATAGCGATTGAATTACATCATCACATGTTTGTAAAGGCATCAATCAATCAGCCTATGTCAGACCACTGCTGGACGTAGGCCTCCCCAAGGGTACGCCACAAAACGATCACTCTTGGCCCTCAGCCATGTATATAATATTGATTTATTGAGGAATTATATGAACCTACGTTTAATTTGACGTTGCTCAGTGGTTTGGGGCTTGACTCTGTATCAGTGGGTACGGTTCAAATCCCGCTTGAGCATGTACCATTGGCAATGAAGTTTAAGGGTTTATAATTTCTATGTACATTTTTGTAATAAAGTAATAAAATGACATTTAGGAAATGCGTCGAATACTACGGTGAAGGAAGACATCGTGAGGAAACCTACCTGTTCCCCTAACAAGTAATATTTAGTGCTTGTACAAGGCGACATGGCTTACCTGTCACATTGAGTACTGACTATCTGGTCCACACGTGGGTTCTAAGTGGCCATAGAATTACTACCTTCGCAACTGCAGAGATGCACATCTGAACCTCTGACTACCCCGCAAGGGATTGATCGTGAACGCGTTTGTCTATATGAACGTATATATAAGTACTAGCGACCCGCTCCGGCTTCGCACTTCTGGCTATTTAATGGATGTTATTATATATATATAAACCTTCCTCTTGAATCGCTCTATCTATTAAAAAAACCGCATCAAAATCCGTTGCGTAATTTCAAAGATTTAAGCATACAAAGAGACATAGGGACAGAGAAAGCGACTTTGCTTTATACTATGTAGTGATACTCTACAAAAACTGTCAAAAGAATCGCTCAAACATAATGACAGTGATGAAATATCTGTCTGTACTACAGAGGTATGTCTATAATTGGGTTCCGTTTATTATGACACCCGCGAAAGTAGGGTTCGACCCCATTAAGGTTCGCGGTACCCTAACCTCTGCGGTTGTCATGGCAACGATATCAGTGGGATAAACAGTAGGTATACGTTGAGTTATGTTTTGATGAAAGTTTTTGTATGTTTTGTGTGTATATATGTAAAATGTATAAATTTGGATGTTTGTTTTTGTTTGGATTCTGAAATAAGTTTCTAGGTTCTAAAATTTTGTGTTTTGTCATTAAATTAATGTTTATTTAAATTAATACTTATTAAATTACGAAGTTTATAAATCACGTTGTAGTTTATGCTACCTGCTTACTTATGATCGTTAAAATTGAAATATCAAAACTATTTATCAAAGCTCACCATGCATGTTAAAACCTCAACCTAATTCAACTTTATAACCAGCACTAATTCATAAAATAACCACAAAAATACTAAACCAAGACCACATTCATTCTAATAAAATTTCGGTAGATGACAGTAGGAGGCGCGGTAAACTCGTAGCGTCAATGTTTGTAATGCCTCCATAAATAACCCGCGACTTCGGCGGTTGTTGGAAATACAATTACATACATATTTACACATTCCCTTCAATCGATAATTTTCTTTTGACTTATTTTTATGATGGTTTCGCTCGAATCCTGAAAATACTTATACTAATAATCTAATTACTTATTAATACATATAATATGTATGTAGTAGTAATTACTTATTCTTGTATTTATATGAACTCCTGTTTAAGTAAGATTCGTGACATTAATAGTCGAAAAAGTAGACAGACTTTTGTGGTTCAAATTCTACTGACACTTTGATATAAAATAACGTCTTTCTTACTTGTTAGAAGCGACTATAGGATATAATTATTATATATACAAATACTATACTTATTACATAATTTATGTTATGGTTATATAGCTTGTATTTTTTTTTATCCGGTATTAACTCCACCTCTGACTACCCCACGATTAAAGATCTTAAAAGTACATATATCTAATTTGATAACTTAATTACAAATACCTTATATTCACTTCAATACCCCATACCTTTTTTATACTTCAAACTCCAATCCACCTCTTAGAGTACCAGAGTCGTGATACAAGAGGTCCAAAAATCCTCAGGTAGTAAAAGGACGGGACCCAAATGGGAGGGACAGCAGGTAAAGGGTCCATGACCTCAGAGGTCCCAGACCTTTGTTTAGGGTCCTTTTGTTATACATACATATGTTCACGTACTTCTATTCCGTTTGGGTTGGATAGAACTTTGGAGATATTGTATGTGGATGGTCGTATTTAGAATTAATTGTGAGTGAAGTGACTTTGTCGGGATCGTTCAAGGTGGTAAACGATAATGAAATGCTTTTTATTCAACATAAGAATCATAAAATCACTTATTGAAAGTAAAAAAAAATTGTTTACATGAAAATTTTGATAATCAAAAAAAATTTTTTTTTAACCTTATTTAACTCCTATACTTTTGAATTTATACCCTGTGTCTATCTTGATGGAAAGAAGAGCCCGTGAATATATGTATGTATGTATAGTCAAAAGCTACTTCCTAGTCAGGGACGTCAAAATACTGTCAACTAGCTGCCTGTCATCACGGTTGTCGTAGAAGGCAACTAGGAGAGGTAAAAGGAATCTATTGGGCAATGGGCTAGCTACCTGTCACCAATGTTCCATATAATATCACAACCTTAATATTCATGCTGCAAATTAATCTGGAAGATGTAAGTGTCTCTAAGATTCTGTACACCCCGAAGAGGATTTCAGCACTTATATAAATATGTACTTATTGTAACTAAATTTATAATTATCAAAATAATTTATGTGGAAATCTCAAAAAGAAATTATTTTTTAATAATATGACTACTTACATTTCATTTTCTCTTCTAATCATATAATTTATGAAATACATACATAATATACATACACATCACCCCTATCTCCAAACGGGTAGGCAGATATCATGTATCCTCATTCTCCATAGCTTACCAAATCATGTTAGATTTATATACATCCATATAGTTCATACCTCCACATACAACCTCGGTGGTTATAGGTACCTACCTTCTAATATCATCATAATATGTGTTTAGTATAAGTTTTATCACATAGATATACCTAACTTATGCTTTATGCTTAGTAGTTTACGGTATAGACACAATTCACATGGTTATTGCAAAATCACTTCCATTTATCAGGAGCCTAATGATTTTTGCAATATAACATCACTTAAGTAACAGTGTAAAGTTGATCGTGGAATAGCAAAAGATACAAACTTTACCATTGATTACACAAAATGGCGTAAAATTGACACATTTTGCTTAAACGCATTAGTGGCGTAGGGCTCCATATGATATATGTACATTCAATTCTCATTGATTACTCGGTGGCTATAGTTAAATCTATTATCACTCAACTATCACTACTCTACAAAGTGTTACAGTTTAAATGTACACAATCTCTACCCACCCCTTTATATACACGAAGTCGTGATAAACTCTAATATATACATTTGTAGATACTACTCTACAATGTGTAGATGTCGCTCGTTACCTTTCAAACTAGTCCATGATTTTATTTTGACCTAAAAAAACATTTTGGCACAAAAATGTACAGTAGCTTCAAACGTTTTAACCTTTTAGGGAATTTTTGTTGCGAGCGTTTCTTTTTATCGCTTGGCCTTAGTAAGAGAAGACTGAGGGAATAGAGGTGAATGGGACTTATTGAGCAATGGGATAGCAACCTGGCATCAAGTATCAATATTTCTACTTACAAAAGCTGAGTCGTATTCTTCGAATTTTATAAGACTTTATTTCATTAAAGTGTTGGCGTTGGTGTTTTCGAAATTTAGTTCACCCTTTCCCAATACTGTAAGATTTATATTCATACAGTTATCTTATATCCTATATTGTATATATTAGGTGTCTACTCTAAAAATATTCACTTAAGTTGCCAATTTTCATACGTGTTTGTTTTATTGCAATATTCACTCTACCTAATTCAATATTTAACGAATCCCATAATCATTAGAGCGACATCTGTTATATTTAATATAGAAATACTTTCAGGGGTGAGATTGTAAGACAGTATCACAGATAATATAATACTATACAGTAACAGTATAGAGATCCCGCCACATAAGGTGGCAGTTGGAGGCGTCGCCACAGTCGCGTAACTCAGTGTTACCAGTAAACACGCCAAAACTAGCACTCACTGTGCCATACGGCTCGATACATTATAGGTTTCATTTGTAACGGTCTTTGGTTGCAGAGCTATAAACTCAAATAAAACAAATTAATATATCTAAGTCAAAATATGTTTATTTAAAATAGGCCCTATCACAAGCTCTCTTTGAATGTTATCTTATGATCTAAGTATAACAACAATAAAGATTATTATTTTTATAATTAACAAACATAAAGTTTTTCCTGAACAATAATTATGATCCATATGGATACGTTTAACACCTAACATTTCATAGTCATCACTATCGCTGTTGACGTCGATATCGCTTTCTGTATCTGAGTCTGTGTCGCTGTCACTAGCAGTAGAAATTATAAATTTATCAAGTTCGGAGTCTATAATCCTGTCACGTTCAAAATATTTGTCTTCGACGTTCAGTACATGCTGAACTTGGGTTTTCCAGTCTTCCACTGTTATGCTGGCAAACGCAGCTTCTGTTAGTTCCAAAATTTTTTTTGGGTCCTGATCCACGTTTTTTTCGGCCACACGATGTTTAACCAAACTCCAAATTTTCTCTATTGCGTTGAGGTCACAGTGATAGGGTGGTAGTCTTATTACTTCATGTCCATGTGTTTTAAGGATTTCCTCAATTTTGTATACAGGTGGATCTTTGTTTTTTTTTATAAGATCAAACAAAAATGGCTTTGTCCAGCTATCCTCAAAATAAAGATTTTTGCTTCTTAGCCACTCTTGCATCTCAGATTTTCGTGACGACATTGTTGGCGCTTTATTTATTTGTACAAAATGGTAAGGAGCATTGTCCATGACCACAAGAGAGTTAGGTGGTAAATTAGGAATAACTTTATTGGTCATCCATTTTAAAAAGTTTTCCGAATTCATATCGTCATGATAATCTGCAGACTGAGATTGGGACCTAAATATAAGAAGGGCATTATTTATGAAACCCTGGTCTGAACCTGCGTGTGCAATAATGAATCTTTTTCCAACAGAATCAGATACCAATACGCCATCCTCTTCATTACTTTGCCAGCAACGCTTCTTATGATAGGTCGGATGTATATAAGTTTCATCCAAAAAGACAACGGATTTTTTATCCTCTAACCTATTTTTTCTCATCCTTAGTATATATCTTGCCCGCCATGCCGTTATATCATACCTTTCCATCAAAACTTTTCGCTTAGACTGGCAAGGTCTAAATCTAAAACCAATTTGTTTTAGAATTCTTCTCAAAGTTGTCATGCTTCCTTGAAAGTTTATGTCTCGTTTCAATTCAACAATTAACTTGCTTAAAGTAGGCAGTTCTTTCTTTACGACATAAAAGAAGTGAATTTTTTGTCGAATAGCAGACAAATCAAATTCGTCTAGATCAAACTTTTTGCTGCGTTTACGGTTTTTTCCGGGAGTTGAAATTTTCCTTTGACTTGTTTCGGCTATTCTTGCCTCTTTGGTGATTCGATATATTGATCTAATAGATACGCCTGAAACAAAAAAAAAACAAATGTATTTTTCAGTTTTATGGAAAAAAAACCACAACGCTGGTAATACTGAATTTACCTGTCATGGCGGCTACTCTTTCGCCAACATTATTAAGTGGAATCAAAGGTGCTTTATTCTCCTTCTCTCTTTCACAAAATGAGTAAACCTTTGATATGATTTCTCTGGCAGCACTTCTGATAATTTTCTCCTCCATTTTAAACGGTTTTACCACGAATAATGAATTAAATCGAATCAAGCACAAACAGTAAACAACAACAAAATAACACCCAATGGCGGAAACGACAAATTTAGTTCCAAGTTTGCCAACAATATCGTCACGAAAATCTGAGATGCAAGAGTGGCTAAGAAGCAAAAATCTTTATTTTGAGGATAGCTGGACAAAGCCACTTTTTACCGTTTACCACGTTAGGCGATAGGGATCATAATTATTGTTAAGGAAAAACTGGCACACTGCTCACTTTCTTTGTAATCTTTATGTTTGTTAATTATAAAAATAATAATCTTTATTGTTGTTATACTTAGATCATAAGATAACATTCAAAGAGAGCTTGTGATAGGACCTATTTTAAATAAACATATTTTGACTTAGATATATTAATTTGTTTTATTTGAGTTTATAGCTCTGCAACCAAAGACCGTTACAAATGAAACCTATAATGTATCGAGCCGTATGGCACAGTGAGTGCTAGTTTTGGCGTGTTTACTGGTAACACTGAATTACGCGACTGTGGCGACGCCCCCAACTGCCAATGTATATGGCGGGATCTCTATGTCGCGAATTGGATACCTGTCATGTTGTATGACTGACTTTATAGTAAATGTGTCTTTGAGTGGCCATATATTATTGAAATGGTCTAGTGACTAGCTAATGATAGTCACTGTACCTCTGATTATGCCAAAAGAGACTACATTTGTGATACTTCTTATACATACATACTATACTTCGGAGATCAATTCATTTTCAAATTATATTAGTATGATATTTAGAATAAAGTCTGTTCGTAAAAAATTAAAAATGAAATCAAGAGTAATAAAATTCTCTTCATTGAGCAGTAAAACTTATGATTTATTTCTACTGAATTCACATAGATGGCAGTACAACATTTAGTAAATTCAATACAAAGATGTCGCTACGTTTATCCGAGAATGGGATAATTGTTTGTTATTACTTTTAGGTGTAACTTGTAACTCTTGTTTATTAGAAGATTTCTATTTAATCCGGAATTACAATATAGTATATTTTTCTAATAATTGGAGATGGTTTTTGATCTCCAACTCGCACGGCGCATTCATGTCCTTACATCTCTTTAGGGGTAGACAAAATCTCAGAGATGTTATCTCCTTGGTAAATTTTGGCATGTTCTGAAGTTGTAATGGCCAATTATGAGTTAAGTAATTATATACATATATATAAAGCGAAAAAATATTTTTTTTTTTTTGCATAATAACCAAATTCAGTCGTCAACAAAGTCAGCAGCTCAGTGAAAGTTGAAAATACAAATAATTATTTTTAGCTGAATATTTAGTCAATTGTGATGCCAAACTGGCTAAACATGTTCGCTTTGTGATAAGATTTGGATCCTCAACTGGAACGAACCGAAGAACAAGGAAAAGAAGAATTGGAGCTTCGATTTCGTTTTTCTTCGGTTGTAGCGGCTGGCGGCGTTGGCGTAACCATGGCGATGGAAAAACAAGAAGTTCAAACGCCGTGGCATCAGTGTTTGTATTTCAGCCGACATAACCTTTTTGGTGAATGGCTTAATAAAGAATTAAAAACCAAATTGTTAACCATAGTCTTAACTTAGATATACTGCGTTACTATTATCCTTGCACATACATACCTACTTATAAACCATACATCTAGCTACATATAGATCTCTTTCGGGGTGGACAGAACCTTGGAGGCATAATATCTCCGTCACTTTTTAGGATAAATATTGGGATTTTATAGAATAATGGTGACAAGTTGCTAGCCTATCACCCAATAGATTCCATTTGCCCCTAGTCTCTTACGACATGCCGGGATGAACAGCAGCTCGTTAGCATTCTTTTAACGTCCCAGCTAACACGGGACTTAGGCCGACAATATTATAATTAATAAAAGTGGGGATCGCAGGGCTGGTAGCTTCCTCCGCAAGAGAATTAGTCTGGCTATTCAGAGGGGGAACGCTGCCAGCATATTGGGCATTCTGCGCTCCAACGACAGGGACAAATTTTTTGATATATTTAATTTATAGGTAAATAATTTTAATTAGCTTTAAGTTTATAAATATTTTGTTAATTTATTGTAAAGATTTCATTAATAAATATACATATATTGATAAAATGGAGATTAATAATCAGCAATACCTTTTGTGGTGATGGATTGATGGATTGGCTAACTATATACGTAGAAATAGGTAATAGTCACATAGATATTTTGCTCTAAAATTGATTATAGATGAATTTCTAAGTTACCGCTATGTTATAATATTTTTATAAATTAATTAGAATTAATTGAAAATTTTAAAATAGATGGCGGTTTAATTTATTTAAAATCCAAGCAACTTACATCAACAAAACAGAATATAAGAATGGAACAATTAAATAGTTTTTAGTTTTTAATTAACTTGATTTAGGAAATTTTAAAACCTTAGTTTGAAATATTTTTATTTTGTACTAAGGTAAACTTTCATTTAACTTACATCTTAAAGAATGTCTATCCCTTCTGAAAAACCATTTTACATGTTTGTATGTTTGTGTATATAGATACACACATACCATACACATGACACCCGTTTCCCTAAGCACCACTTTCATCACTTTCATCACTTTCGATGCATTGACATCTATACATATTACGTGGGAGCCGGCCCAATAAGACATATGACTGTCAGATAGACGTTATATTGAAAAAGGGTGACATGAGAAGTACCTATAACCGCCGAGTGTGTATGAGAGTGTCAATAAAGCGAAAGTGATCTGTCAGGATCGGGACAGATGGGGATCCGTGATCTTTGCCTTCCCCTCTACAGGGAATCTATACATCTACCCATACACACTCGGTGGTTATAGATTCTTATGAAAATAACTAGTAAAGCTTTTGGGAAGGATTAAGATGTAAGAAATTTAGAAATATCGTTGACTTTTGCTATCTATTCGCCAGAAAATACCTAAAAACATCCCTAGTCCCTTAGGTCTTACGACAAGCCGCAAAAGGTCTACTGCGTAGTTATATTCCAACTAAGTCCAATACTAAATGGCTAGTAATCTCTGTTTACCCTATTGAGCGTGACTTGAATGTACATTATGTATGTAAACAGCTGATATTTTGTTCGATATGACGTAAAAGGCAACTGAGGTTTGAAGGTCGTGTTTTTTGTATTTAATTTCATACAATTAACACTACCATGCTAATATGGATTTTGGATAGAAAGTAACTAGCTACATTTCTTTCTAGCGTACAGCAGAAAGTCAAAGTCAAATGTTTTTATTTAACATAAGTACAAGTACAGTACATTAATTGAAAGTCAAAACATTTGCTTCACACTGGTTGTCTCTTAGCATTGTAATTCTACCGTTGGTTCGGAAGCCCTGGCTCGGAGAAGAACCAACAAGAAACTCCGGCTTTCAGAATTTTTTGCCCAGTGCCAGTTACTAAAGCAACTAAGTGATAAGGGTATGGAATGGGTGATGGGTTAGCAGCCGTTGATTAAATTTCTATGATCCCGGTGTGAAGAGAAAACATTCTATTTTCGAGATTCTAGTCACCTCGAAAAGAATCATAGAATGATATCATATGTATAAGATTAATCAGAAGGTTAAAAATGATAAAAAAGACAAACACGTACACGACCATTGACCCTGACGGGGTAGTTAGAGGTTCAGGTATCCATCTCCGCAATTGCGAAGGTAGTAATTCTATGGCCACCTTGAATCCACGTGTTGACCAGTCAGTACTCAATGTAACAGGTGGTAAGCCGTGTCGCCATTTACAAATATCTGTTTTAGAATACTTGTAAATCGACTGTTTTTGTGGCTAATAAACGCTTAAAATAAAGTATGTTATTTACGTAAATATGCATGCGAACGGCTACTAACAGGGAGAAGTGTCGTCATTTGGGGGAGGCCTATGTCCAACAGTGGACTACTACAGGCTAATGATGACGATAAATAAACGCTTTATTATTCTTATTTCCTTTGTCCTACAAAAATGATGAAAAACCTGACAGTAACCTATTTCATTGAAGTATTGCTTCGTTTACCGATTTGTGAGACTAGATCGATCATACGAACACGTACATCATCACTACATAGTATAAAACAAAGTCGCTTTCTTTGTTCCTATGTCCTTTTGTATGTATAATGTTTTTTTAATAGATAGTGATTCAAGAAAAAGGTTTATATGCATAATAACATCCATTAAATAGTGGAGTAGGCTATATATTTTATACCCGTGCGAAGCCGGAGCGGGTCGCTAGTACATACATATATTAATGCCTCTGCATCCTTAACTTCTACTATCGATCGCCACCTGCAACGGTTCTGACAAATCTCCCTTGCTTCACTCATCTATTAACCTTCTCATACACGCTATTGTTCTTCACGCTGCGTAAACCCACTTTTATGACTTTAAGATTAAGCAAGGCATATAAGCTAAGCTAATGTGTCTATCGATTGTCAACCCCTCGTAATAGTTACCCTCAATGTCACCCCAAAACTACCCTTATTTAATTACAACCAAAATATTATGTGTGTTATTTAGTTTGTTTCGTTGAATTGACCCTTGACACAAGTCTTAAATGTAGTAATGCGATTTTTAATGTATGTAAAATGCACTCAGTGCTTGATTAACAAATATATCCTCATTTATGAGTATATATTTGTTAATCTTATTAACGACTGTGGGAATATCTCGGGAACACAATTCTCCAATAACAAAGCAAACAGGGTCATACATAGAAGTATTTATTCATTCTTGTATAGTAGTTATATCGTAATTATTCTTTCTATTCTTGATTCAAGTCTCTATCTATCCCAAAGAAGAAAATAGCGTATACATGTTAATAGCGTCTAGCGTGTCAGACTAGCATAGGATTATAAATTAATATGTTTTTGTAACATATACATATTAATTAATTCGTTACCGCTTGGTTACACTTCACACTTCAATTTCGAAGAGGGTAAATAGCGTGACGAAACCTGTCTAAAGCCGTGCATTCACGACTATAAACCCCATACAGATAGATAGTAAATAAGATCCAAAGAATCATTTGTTAGATTTAGTGATAATTGATATGTTGGAATATATTTTGGCTCAATAAGACATATGATAGTCAGATAGACGCTATATTGAAAAAGGGTGACGTTTGGAGTACCTATAGCCACCGAGTGTATATGAGGAGGTGTATAAGGGCCAATAAAGCAAAAGTGCTTTGTCTGGATCGGAACAGAGATTCATGATCTCTGCCTATCCCTCAACTGGGAAACAGGCGTGATGTGTATGTATGTATATATTTATTATTAAGTATGTTAATATTTTAGGTATTCTCTACACGAATGTAGAGACCCCATCTAATACCAATTGAAACCCTTTTTCCTTTAGTTATCTTGTACGTATTGGAAAGAAAGCAGCTGGTTACATCACTCAAATCCCTAACTAGCTTTATATAGTAATAATCTATAGTACTGCCTGTGGTACTGCTTTTTTTTAATCGCTTAATATGCCATTCACCACTGTCGTTTTGTCGGCGAAAGTACAAACACTGATGCCACAGCGTTTGCACTTCTTGTTATTCCGTCGCCATGGTTACGCCAACGCCGCCAGCCGCTACAACCGAAGAAACGAGGTTGAAGCTTCAATTCTTCTCTTCCTTGTTCCTCGGTTCGTTCCAGTTGAGGATCCAAATATAATCCCATAGCGAACATATTTAGCCAGTTCGGCATCACAATTGACTAAATATTCTGCCGAAAATAAATATTTGTATTTTCAACTTTCACTGAGCTGCTGACTTTGTTGACGAACCATAGACGACTGTAGTACTACTTACTAATGAATGAAATGTTACTAATGCAGTTAATTTAAAGGATTGATAAGGCTTCAACTTATTATGTAATTCTTTTACCTTAGTAGAGATTAATTAAATAATACGATATCCAGGGTTCGATTTCTGGTGGAGGTAATATCTACACATGGAGACACGACCATACAACTCTTTAGAGATGGACAGACGTATCGAGACACGATAATATCGGGTTGTAATGTCCAAATATTATTAGTATATAATAATAATATTTAAGACACTTACACAAATTGAACTAGCCCCTCGGTAAGTTCATTTAAGACTTGTGTTAAGGGAACTAGTCAACGTATATTTAAGAAATGTATACATATTATATATAGATAAATACATACGAGTATATAGTATATATAATCAACAACCAGACTGGAAAGCAGAGAGAAGAAAAGCGTAGTTAAGAACTACGCTTTTCTTCTCTCCACTCTACCTCCACCGGGGATCGAATTAGTACATACTATGTTATAGCTGATAAAGTAATTATGTTAGATTTAACTGATATAAATAGTGTATTTATAATAGTTATTAATATATATATATGTTATATTATATATATAAGTATATAAAAGTTTACTCTTTTACATAAGGGTCATAATAAATACATAAATAATTATTAAGTTTAAAGTAAATTAAATTTTAGTTTGGTTCAATTAAATTATCTTGTACTGTATAAAATCATAAATACTTTATTAATTCAATAATTGTTAAATAAAGAAAATATATGTTATCTCTACTATACATCCATATATATAGAGAAACTATATTTATAGACTGTGTAAGGTGAACTATAAATTACCTAATTACCGTTATCGCGTTATCAAGTTTAAAACATTCTCCGTAATTTTGTGACCTGTATAGATATCTAAAACTAATATTAGTATAAGAATTCATAGTAATTATATAGCATGTAGATATACTATCTATCTACTTGGCTATTAAAGTCGTGAAGTCATAGTAGAGACAAACGGGAAAAATGTAGAGACTATTATTAAATATACAAAAATATTTTTAATGCAGTCATAAAGTTACCTCTACATTACGTTAGTTATATAAAAGAGAGTAAATGGATCTAACAGTGGCAGGTGATGCATAAAACAATTAAAATAGATCAGTAACTTGCATCACAGATGGCGCGACTATACGTTTGGAAAATGTTTTAGGTTATATTTTCTTCTTGCTTAGGGAAATGATTGTTTTTTTTTTCTTATAGTTATGTAAACTCCTGTAAAGGTGTACCAAATAATTTTTTTTGGAATAACGCTCAATTGCGTAGCGTCGTCTAGTTAGTAGCGTTGTCATGGAAACCGCTCTTTAAATCAACAAAACATATTAATTTAATATATATTTATATTCTAAGCGGCAATAAACATAATGAAAAAAGATTGTTGTTAGAAGTAGCTATAACTACCGAGTGTATATGAGCAGTTCTATGGATGTAGTGTTTGTCAAGATCGGGAAAAATGGGAATTATTGATTGTGGACCCATTTATATGTAGACCCATATTGTATACAAATTAAGGGAAAAATATTTTATTCTGTATTCTAAATTAGTATTAATATAATAATTATTTTACAAATACAACATATGTACATAGTCATCTCGCCTTTTTTCCTTGAAAGGGGGAGACACATCAAGGATCCCAATATTATATTAGATCCTAGAAATAATATATACAAACGTCTTATTCGTTACCGTTAAGAAATATTCTTCTTAAGTAGAGACTATTTTAAAGCACTTAATTAAGTACCATCCTGTGTACTACTGTGTTTATCTGGAAATTACAATGCAAACTAGCTGCCTTTCTTCCTGGCATGTTGAAAAGACTAAGGGACTAGGGTCAATGGAATCTATTGGGCGATTGGCTTACAATCTTTATAAAATGTTCTATATCAATACCACAAAACCAATACTTTTTGCTAAAAGTGACAGATGACATATCTTTATATCTCTAAGGTTCTGGCAGGCCTGAAAGGGATTAAGGAACGTAAATATTTATATCAGTAATTGTAACTTTTATGTAGGGGTCGGCCCAATACGACATATGACAGTCAGATAGACGGCATATTGAAAAAGGGTTACGTTAGATACTTCTAATATAATGTAATAATTTTGCTACTCCTATAACCACCGAGTGTGTATGGATGTAAATGAAGCGAAAGTGGTTTGTTATAATCGAGACAGATGGGGATTCGTTATCTCTGCCTACCCCTCTACAGGGAATCAGGAATGATGTACTTATGTATGTTATTTTTCCATTATTTCCTAGTTACCAATAATTCATCGATGAAGCCTGAAAGAAAATGTAGTGACAAAAATAGATAAATCAATGCATATAAATGCACAATGAGCAGATAAATAAAGGAAGGGTTATAAAAGAAACATTATTAAAGGCACAAGGTGATTGGACGGGGAAGGTCACTAATTATATATAAAACTCACTTATTTAAACCCTTGAATCCCTAACCATGGACATAGGGCCTTCAACAAAGCACGCCACCTGAGCCTATCTTGCGCGATGACTTCAATCTCAGCCCATGATAAGCCAAGACCGAGATCCTCCTTTTTGACGGATCGACGCCAGGTCTATTGCGGCCTTCCGACCTTTCGAGAACCTTGCGGAAACCATTTCAGTGCTACTTTAGGAAATGGTTCTGGTCTTCTCAATGTGTGCCCAAACTTCTAAAACTATTAAAACGTCATCAAAAGATCAAGTGGGAATATTTCTTCGTAAAGTGGGTGTACGTAGTGTGAAGAACAGAAGAGCACGTATGAGAAGGTTAATGGGTGTGAGTGAGGCAAGAGAGATTTGTTAGGATCGTTCCACGTGGAAATCAAGAGTCTCTATGTCGCTAGGGAAGTAAAGACATGAATAAATGTATGTTTAAAATTATTATATTATACATATAGCTGGTATTGACTATCTCATATCCAGAAGAATATATAACATATGGAATATAGACACATACACATCACGTCTGAGTCCCTGTAGAGGGTTATTATAAATGGGCGACTTTATAATTACTTATAACCGCCGAGTGTGTATGAGTGTCAATGAAGCGAACGTGGTTTGTTAGGATCGGGACAAATGGGAATCCGTGATCTCTGCTTACCCCTCATATAGAATATATTGTAACGAAAATAGCTGTTAATCATGGTTACCCATCTAAAGACTGTTTACAATTAGCGTTGCTTAACTTTGGTAGTGGAGCGAGAACCAGTGATCTAACTGTCCTATGACCATATGAAAAACTGAGTGGGTTTAATGATATTGCAGTAGTCTAAGACAAAAATATCATACTAATGATCTGCATGACACGAACGGCTAACCATTTGAACGCTAATCGTGAGGTCCCGGGTTCGATTCCCGGTGGCGGAGTTAAGAACTACGCTTTTCTTCTGCTTTCCAGTCTGATCGTTGATTATATATGCTATATATGTATTTATTTATGTATAATAAGTATACATTTCTTAAATATACGTTGACTAGTACCCTTAACACAAGTCTAAAATTTACTTACCAAGGGGCTAGTTCGATTGGTGTAATAATGTCCAAATATTATTATTATTAAAGAAACTAAACTACATAAATGTTTCTTAATCGCTTTAAACGTGGTTAGAAATTAGTAGATATAACATCTTCCTGGTTACATTTACCACATTTATTGCAATTGAGATGACACTGATGTGGAATATTCATATGAATTTCTAGCTTATCACTTTCATTTAGCACATCACATTTATTTTTTAGTTGTCTCCTACGACAAACTAGGAGAAAAGCCTTTTATTGATATATCAATTAAATTATACAATAATATACATACACATACATCACGCCAGTTCCCTAAAGAGGGTAGGCTACAGTCCCGAACCTGACAAATCACTCTTACTTCGTTGACATTTGAATCACTACATAGTATAAAACAAAGTCACTTTCTCTGTCCCTATGTCCCTTTGTATGCTTAAATCTTTGAAACTACGCAACGGATTTTGATGCGGTTTTTTAATAGAAAGAGTGTTTTAAGAGGAAGGTTTATATGTATAATAACATCCATTAAATAGTGGAATAAGCTATATATTTTATACCCGTGCGAAGCCGGAGCTGGTCGCTAGTATTATAATATTCTCTATAGAGCTGTAGTAATGATTATACTATCATACAAACTATAGAGGCATGGAATACCACTTGTCACTTTGTATTGTGATTTATACGTTACAATTAGATTTCGATAGAGCAAAGACCATCTTTATACTCAATCAACGATGAACATTCAATCTCTGACCACCCCACAAAGATGTACACTCGTAATATGGCCATGTCTGCCTTTAAAATGTCCTATTAAGTATCAATAGATAGACAAAAGTCGCGCGTGAGTGTAAGGCCTTGAAACTGTTAGATTCAAGTAGGTATCTCTAAAGGTTGTTGTGCCTTAACTAGCAATGGGCCAGAAACCTGTTTCTAACAGCTATACTAAGCTCTGTGCTTTCACCTAACGAGAATTCAAGTAGATATAAGTGCGGCTTAAGTTACTTTTACCATGTTACAATTGTATAGATTGTACCTTGTATTAAGAATACTTTTCCCTTAAATAAGTATAGGATTAATTCTTACTACTAAATCTAAGAATTACGTAAGTGTTAGATGGTTATTTTGGTACATATAGATACTTATGTAGTTGTTTATGTAGGTATATACTTGGCAAACCTCTTAAGGCTTTTTATAAGGTGTTTATGGAGTTGTGAAGTAGATGTGGCATGATTGGAACATAGCACTACCTAAGGAGAGAATAAGGCTATTTTGCACTTGTTTAAAAATGTGGAAGTTCTTCGTATTTATAACTTAGTAGGATTGTAAATTTAGAAAAGAAGGTGTTTTTTTAATATCTGTTTAGGTGAATATCAAAATAGACTAATCTAGTATGTTTAAATACGAATGAAAGTAGCACGGTCTGTAACAAAACTAAACTTTAGCGAAATTTACGCGTGATGTAATTTTGATGAGCTTTCTTCTGTTTTCGCTATGTAAATGTTTTTCCTCATTAAATATGTGTTTGAATATTAAATAAAGAAACTGTTTATGTATTATAATATATAAAAAGCTTGTACGTATTGAAGTAACTGATATCGTGACAAGTTCGCGCTATCTGATCAAATCAGAACTTTTTACCTTAACTTTTTCATTGCTAACTTATTGAAAGTCCATATATCGTTTCCGTTTGAACGACTGTGAATGGTTTTAAATTAATTAAAGTATGTCCGTTCGAAAGATACTGGTTCTAAGAGCAATAGATGGCATCGTGAAGGCTTTAGAACATGGAACCGTTTAGTTTATACGGCCATTCATAAGAGGTAGACCAATAGAGAGGTTATTTCAATAGACCTTATAGGCATTTTTTAAGGGTTGGACTTGATTCTGGCCGGAACGTTACGTACGTTTACGTTACAATATAATAAATTATCATTTCATTATATAATGATACTTTATTATAGGTTTACTAGATACCTATATTTGTAGAGCTTATCATAAAATAAGACTAACGAATGCAAAATAATTTAATTGCTATTAAACGATGGACATACATCAGTCACTTTTTTTTCACACCTTTTAAGTTTTCTACTCGTGTATCACTCTTAATCTCTAAAATAACGGAAAAAGAATAAGAGAAGTGAAATGCTATGTTGCCTTTCTCGATTTTGCTTCCTATATATCTATGTGCTGTCGGAGGATCAGTGCTGTAAGTGAAATACTAAGACAGCACCTTTTCACTGCATCAAGTGCCTTTAATCCTAATATGTGTTGTTGTTGTATCAAAGTGTGTTGTATAAATAGCAGTGAATAAATGTTTTTCTTTCTTTATATTATATCATTCAGAGGTTAGGAAAACTCTTTATAAAGTAATACCTATAACTAATGTATTGGAAATATGATGATATTATTGATATGGAATGTTGCGAAACAGTTTCATAAATATTTATAATTAAAATCGCGAAAGACAAATGCTTTCTCGACTGTTTCAGTGTCCATCTCCGAAATTATGTAAGTAGTAATTCTACCACCAAATCGAATCCAAGTATTGATCAAATAGTCAGCACTCAATGTGACAGATAGTAAACCGCCATTTACAATCACAGGCTATTACAGCAACAGGTGGGTTTTCCCACGACGTTTTCCCTCACCATGGTATTTAATACATGTCTTTGACACATGTATTTCTATTGCTAAAATGTGAAAACCAGAATACTAAGTTTCTCTTTGTACATGCTCCAGGGTTTAAACCATACATCCAATGATACAGATTTGAGTCCCAAAAGACTGAGCTACGTCGAATCTTCTGCGAAACTATAATGACTATTTATTAATGAGAAAATGTTTTTTTTACTTTCAATGAGTGATTTGTATGATCCCTATGCTGAATAAAAAGAATTTTATTTCACTACTAATAAGACAAATGACAGTCAGATAGACGCTGTATTAAAAAGGGTGACGTTAGAAGTAGCTATAACCGCCGAGTGTGTATGAGGAGGTGTATGAGTGTCAAAGAGGCGAAAGCGATCCGTCAGTCAGGATCAGGACAAATGGGGATCCGTGATCTCTGCATACCCCTCTACAGGGAATCAGGTGTGATGTGTATGTATTTATGTATATTCTCTACTAAATAGTCAAATACAGAAAATTTCAATTGATACATGCTCCGGCGAAAATTGCACATTTAGTTTCTAAATCTTTTTCCATGTAGTTTTAATTCCTTGCATTTATTCTGACAAAATAAATATTTTTCATTAAACTATCATCCTATCCCGTAATTTTAAGGGACATAAATTTATGCCTTTCTTCTCGGTATGTCATAGCAAGGCACTTCGGTTAAATGGAATAGTATTGGCGATGCCCTAACAACCTGTTCTAATGCGAAGTTCTAATAATTCAAACAGATATTAGTTTTCTAGTGACTTGAGCGGTTTCGTCTCCTCTAAGGATAGTAAGACATGATTATAATTTCGTATGAAATTGTAAATGATATTTTCCCTCATCATAATTTCACATTCTTGGTAAAAAATTAAATATTCAAGTGACTTAAATGGATCAATAGCTTGTTAACTATCTGCCTTTCTTATCCACATAAAGAGATACGAAAGGGTCGTTTATATAATATCTCCTCGCCATAAATAAATGGAATACTATCTGTCTGTAACTGGCACTGGGCAAAACATCCTGAAAGCCGGAGTTTCTTGTTGGTTCTTCTCCGAACCAAGGCTTCCGAACCAACGGTAGAATATCAATGCTAAGAGACAACCAGTGTCAGGCAAATGTTGTGCAAATGTTTTGACTTTCAATGAATGTACGCTATTGTACTTATGTTGAATAAAAACATTTGACTTTGACTTTATCACCAATGTACCATATTAATCCCTTTTTTCATATGATCAAGGAGATATAACGTTTCGGAGATTATATCCACCCCAATTGTGATAGAGTGACATATATACGTTTATTAATACACTAAAACTCATGTTCTTTGGTCTATTACAATTATCAATATACATAAATAAGAGTTTAGTTGATATCGAAAAAATATTTGGTTTACATTGCCATTTGGAATCTCCACGACACACACTAATTGACTGACATTTAAATCTAATTGATAATTTTAATATAATAACTTAGTCGTGTATAACATTTTTCTTATTTAATTTTGTATTGTATAATTATTCGTCAGTACTATAGTGGCGTTTAATGTATTGTGGAGTTTCAATAAAGGAATATTATTATTATTATATTGCGAATCATATAATACTACATAATGGTCGATTATTATAAGATATTATTGAAAATTAGAACTAATCTTAATATAATAATAAACTAATCGTTTTCCATTTAAATAAAGTTTGATTATATTTTTAATTACTTTTCAAGAAAAATGTAACATGTTCCTTAAAGCGATAAGAGTATGTTTATGTATATTTTAATTATGATATTTTATTTTAGTTTTAAGAGATTCTCGATAT
>JAMBLF010001667.1:0-50400 GCA_030578115.1 Leucoptera coffeella
AAACGCCTCTAACGACATGCCGGGAATAAGGCAGCTGGTTACCTTTAAGTCCAGACCGTTACGAAGATAAATAGATAGGTAATAATTATAAAAATACATATTATAAAAATGCGCAAGCGACGCGCGACGGAATGTAATATAACTACGTTTACAGGTAGGTATAGGTAACATACCTAACAAACGCCGTAATCTTCTTAGGTTTGGACTTTGGACTGAATTTAGGCTTCTAGCAGTCTGCACGGTCTCATTTATTATGTGGCGTCACGGGATCTCGCAAGACTTGATGGCAATAGGTAATAAGTGATAAAAGGTAATTCTACGACGACCCTAAGCGATGACTTACGACATTAGGAATGCTAAGCTAATCAAGTACCTAACATGTTCCACGCGTTAATTATGTAAAAAAGTGAACGCATAATATTACAATTACAATTGTATGTGAACTCGCCCTAATATCGGCGGCGGGCGGCTTTTCACAAAGAATGGACGGCACCTTCAAGGTCTTGGGGGTGGAGCCTATAGCTTTGAGCGGCTTTCCTGAAAGCGTTTGACTTCGCCGCCTACCTATACTGATTTACTCGTAGTGATGGGTCGGAATTTTGTTGCGATCAGCTGATCGTGAATGTTACTCATTTTCAGATAGCTGTTAAAAAGGCAATTTCAGTCCGATTCCACTGAAACTTGGTATTTAGACTAATTAGGTGATGCTTTATACGACCCTGAAGTATTGCTACACTCTTCTGTTACACCCTGTACATATAAACCTTCCACTTGAATCACTTTATCTATTAAAAAAAAACGCATCAAAATCCGTTGCGTAGTTTCAAAGATTTAAGCATACAAAGGGACAGAGAAAGCGACTTTGTTTTATACTATGTAGTAATAGTGATGTAAATAATAGTTAATATATGTATACGGTGCTAAAATTTTTACCTGTCAAGTTGAATAGTGATTATCAGGCAAAAAGTGGGTTTCTAATGGGCAAAGATCATCATAATGATCAGTTGACTACCCTGCAAGAGTAATTGTGAATGTTTTAAGTCTATGAGATTAGTGCAGGCATTTGGCTGATCTGTTACTCTTCTGTAGGTTAACAGGCGTGACGTTTTTGTATATTATAAATATATAACAAGTCTGTACAGTTATACATTTTTAGTTATACATAGAAGCTTTGGTTTGTACGTACATACAAATCACGCCTGATTCCCTTTAGAGTGGTAGGCAGAGATCACGGATCCCCATTTGTCCCGATCCTGACAGACCACTTTCGCTTCATTGACACTCATACACCTCCTCATACACACTCGGCGGTTATAGGTACTCCTAACCTTAGTGCTTTGGTTTGTATTAACTAACATCCTTTGTCGTCGTCTATGGTGCGTCAACAAAGTCAGCAGCTCAGTGAAAGTTGAAAATACAAATAATTATTTTCGGCTGAATATGTGGTCAATTGTGATGCCGAACTGGCTAAATATGTTCGCTTTGGGATAAGATTTGGATCCTCAACTGGAACGAACCGAAGAACAAGGAAGAGAAGAATTGGAGGTTCGATTTCGTTTTTCTTCGGTTGTAGCGGCTGGCGGCGCGAATAACAAGTGCAAACGCCATGGCATCAGTGTTTGTACTTGAGCCGACATAACCTTAGTGCATGGCTTATTAAAGAAACAAAAAAAAACATCCTTTGTCTTACACCACAACCTACTCTTGAGGATAACCTTCGGATTGAGCCGGATAAATGGCAAGGAATTCATCTCTGTAGACCTAAATGCAGCCACAATCACAACGGCTCAATGGTTTACATAAATACATATACATTCACGTACTATACTCCCTTTCGGGATGGACAGAACCTTGGAAACGATAATATCTCCTAGGTCGCTTTTTAGCATGAATATTGGTGTTATTATGTTATATTGAATATTGGTGACAGGTTGCTAGCCCATCGCCTAACAGATTCCACTGACACCTAGTCCTTTAGTTGGCTTCTACGCCATGCCGGGAAGAACGGCAGCTAGTTTCCATTTTATTTGTGACCCAGCTAACACGGGGTAGCACGGAACAGAATGGCGTTAACATAAATAGAAGAATAGAAAGAAACACAAAAGTGACATTTATTCTACATAGTTTTACGAAAAAGTTTGTGACACATTGTGAACTCATCAAACAATCATTTTTAAATAGCCCTTGCGGTATTTTTATATTTATTTTGATTTTTCTAATCTTTACACGAATATGCTTAAGTAAATATGGATATTTACTAGTAACATTTCAAACTACTTCAGTAATTAATTTCAGTCTTTCATTATGGTATTTTGAAAGTATGAATGGTTTCAGTAAGATCTAAATAGGTTTAAACTGAAAAAAAATTAACACTTTTTTCTCATACATATTTCCGCGAATACATATCCTTAATATTTATCATCCTCTGCCCTTATTTCAACATGTTTCTCGCTTCCATACTCTTCTATCAGCCCTCATTTCTGCCCTTAATAATCCATTATAATAATACATTTTTATTTTTATAAGACTTCATAATAATTTAATACAATATTTATAATAGTAGCAGACATTATTAAGTCTAGAGAAGTATTAAGTTATTAACTTATTACTAAGTTATTAAGTTAATGCTTATCTTGACTTAATATTGACTCCTCTCCTTTAAATGAAAATAAAAACGTGACTGTGTATTTATTACACATAATTATTAATACTTACATAGTTTATAATAGTAGTCCCGTGCTATAGTTATTTTTAAACACTCGCGTTTTATACTCATTTTATTAATTATCTGAGACCGGGTCAAAACACGATAAATTTATAAAGATATGTGATTACCTTTATTTTGCCCGACGTTTCGACCCAGTTGCATAGGCCGTGGTCGCGGGAAGACTAGCTAGCAAGCTAGACTAGCGGGAAGTCCGTCACAGCTAAAATGTCTGTCTACCCTCACAATTGGAATTTTTGTTAATTCATAGCACGACACACTACACTCACACTATCCGAAGACACATCCGCAGTTACGCCACGCGAATATAATCCCATGATTACTGGTTCCCATGTTTCTGACAGCCTAAAACCATCCTCACGATTGAAATTATTGGGATGTTTTTTAATTTCAATAGCCTCACGAACAACTCTGGGATAATAATGTTGTTCCGTGGAGATGATTTGAGGCTGATGTAATTCAATCCAATGGTTTGAACCAGACATCAGGTGTTCCGCTATCGCTGACTTTTGTGGTTGCCTATTCTTTACAGCTGCTATGTGTTCCTTGACCCGTTCCTGGACACTTCTTTTTGTTTGGCCAATGTAAACTTTACCGCAACTGCATTGAATTTTATAAACACCCGGGTTTTGAAAAGGGATAACATCCTTCGCGCTCCGTAATTTGCTTGCTACTTTGAATACTGGTTTAAAAACGGTGTCAATCGAATACTGTTTTAAGATTGCACCTATTTTGTCCGTTATTCCTTTCACATATGGTAGAAATGCCGGTTGTCTGCGTACAATTGGATGTTTATCCCTCTTTGGTTTCACCGTGAGACCTGTCGTTTTGTAACCATTTTTCTTCAGCACCTCCTGGATGTGAGCCAGTTCTCCGCTTAAATGGTCAGGGTCACACAGATCATATGCCCGGTTTACCAAAGTCCTCACAACAGACTGCGTATGACGTGGGTGGTGATGTGACGTGGCGTGCAGGTATCTATCCGTGTGTGTAGGTTTCCTGTGTACAGAATGCGCCAAGGTTCCATCCGATCTGACCATTACTTTTACGTCTAAAAAGGCCAACGTTCGATCCTCTTCAACCTCAACGGTGAACTTGACTTTTGGATGGATGGAGTTTAGGTAACTGGCAAATTCTCTCGCACTATTTTCACCTCCTCCAATGATACAAAAGATGTCATCCACGTATCTCTTCCAAAGTCTAATACTTGAAGGTCCACCATTCAAAGCCCTTTCTTCAAAATGTTCCATCCAGATATTGGCAAGTACCGGCGCCACAGGGCTGCCCATTGCCACACCATCGATCTGAAGGAAATACTGGCCTTGGTACAAAAAGTAGCTTCCCTTCAAGCAGTGCTCTAACAACGTGATGTATCTATCTGATACGTCTCTCTGCCTAAACTTGTCTTTTATGACTGACAAACACTCGTCCACTGGAACATTGGTAAACAACGACTCGACATCGAAACTCACCAATACCTCACCTGGTTCCAGTCGTGTGTTCCTTATCATTCCAACAAATTGACGTGAATCTTTCACATAGGACGACGTCTGGCCCACCAGTTGCTGCAATACTTTTGACACGTGCTTTGCCAGGTCGTACGTGGGTGATCCAATTTGGCTGACAATCGGTCGCAAAGGCACGTTAGCTTTATGTATTTTCGGCAAGCCATAAAGTTTCGGTGGATGTACCACTCTCGCCCTGTGCAGTTGCCCATACTCGTCTTCAGTGAAAAGATCCTCCTGGTCCTTGATCAGTGTACGAATACGGCGATAAACTCTTGCCGTTGGATTGTAGTTCACCGGTTTATACACGGTATCATCTGCGAGGAGACTTTTGATTTTCGTGTCATAGTCCGCGGTGTTCATCACTACTGTGGCGTTGCCTTTGTCAGCCTTTAGTACCAGCACGTCATCATTGTTCCTAAGTGCTCTTAAAGCCAACCACTCAGCCGAGGTGATATTACTCGCAGGCATTCTTGACTTCCGCAACAACACCGCCACATCTTGACGCACAGTTTCGGAATGGCATTTCGGCACCTTGTTACGAATGAGGGCCTCCTCCACTCCACAGATAATCTTTTCAACTGGTGCATGTTTCGGTGTCAATGCAAAATTCATACCTTTTGACAAGACCCGTATAGTTGTGTCATCCATCGCGATATTTGAGAGATTAATCACCGTGTCTGCTTCATTTGTTTGAGATTCATTGCTACCATCATTAAGTCTCAGTCTCGAAATCAATCTCTCAAATTTTCGTGCATGTGTAGCCGTCATTATTTCAAACTTTCGATCAGCTTGAAGGTAGGTAATGCGATCCACTAGTTCAAAATCCTGACGCGAAAACAATTCACTACATTCCAAATGAAGTCTATACAGTTTATTCTGTACCTGGAAAAGTTCTCGTCTATGATTCCGTATAAGTGTGTGTAGTAGTCTGACACTCGCGTTATTGAGAATGCGTTCGGAATAGGCAATGTCCCTACGACTTTTAACACGTACACACGCAGGTATAACATTGTTCTCACGACACTTCACTAAAAACGACAATGACGTTTCCAGAAAAATCCGTTTCTTCCGAAGCTTCTCAAGATGGCGTATTTTATTTGCACTTTCCTGCCCGTATCGGTTTGCAATAGTTATTTTTAAACACTCGCGTTTTATACTCATTTTATTAATTATCTGAGACCGGGTCAAAACACGATAAATTTATAAAGATATGTGATTACCTTTATTTTGCCCGACGTTTCGACCCAGTTGCATAGGCCGTGGTCGCGGGAAGACTAGCTAGCAAGCTAGACTAGCGGGAAGTCCGTCACAGCTAAAATGTCTGTCTACCCTCACAATTGGAATTTTTGTTAATTCATAGCACGACACACTACACTCACACTATCCGAAGACACATCCGCAGTTACGCCACGCGAATATAATCCCATGATTACTGGTTCCCATGTTTCTGACAGCCTAAAACCATCCTCACGATTGAAATTATTGGGATGTTTTTTAATTTCAATAGCCTCACGAACAACTCTGGGATAATAATGTTGTTCCGTGGAGATGATTTGAGGCTGATGTAATTCAATCCAATGGTTTGAACCAGACATCAGGTGTTCCGCTATCGCTGACTTTTGTGGTTGCCTATTCTTTACAGCTGCTATGTGTTCCTTGACCCGTTCCTGGACACTTCTTTTTGTTTGGCCAATGTAAACTTTACCGCAACTGCATTGAATTTTATAAACACCCGGGTTTTGAAAAGGGATAACATCCTTCGCGCTCCGTAATTTGCTTGCTACTTTGAATACTGGTTTAAAAACGGTGTCAATCGAATACTGTTTTAAGATTGCACCTATTTTGTCCGTTATTCCTTTCACATATGGTAGAAATGCCGGTTTTATAAAATTCAATGCAGTTGCGGTAAAGTTTACATTGGCCAAACAAAAAGAAGTGTCCAGGAACGGGTCAAGGAACACATAGCAGCTGTAAAGAATAGGCAACCACAAAAGTCAGCGATAGCGGAACACCTGATGTCTGGTTCAAACCATTGGATTGAATTACATCAGCCTCAAATCATCTCCACGGAACAACATTATTATCCCAGAGTTGTTCGTGAGGCTATTGAAATTAAAAAACATCCCAATAATTTCAATCGTGAGGATGGTTTTAGGCTGTCAGAAACATGGGAACCAGTAATCATGGGATTATATTCGCGTGGCGTAACTGCGGATGTGTCTTCGGATAGTGTGAGTGTAGTGTGTCGTGCTATGAATTAACAAAAATTCCAATTGTGAGGGTAGACAGACATTTTAGCTGTGACGGACTTCCCGCTAGTCTAGCTTGCTAGCTAGTCTTCCCGCGACCACGGCCTATGCAACTGGGTCGAAACGTCGGGCAAAATAAAGGTAATCACATATCTTTATAAATTTATCGTGTTTTGACCCGGTCTCAGATAATTAATAAAATAGTCCCGTGCTAGTCTCAGACGTAAACTAGCTGCCTTTCTTCCCGGCATGTCGTAGGAGGCGACTAAGGGACTAGGGGTAAATGAAATCAATTGAGCGATGGGCTAGCAATAATAATAATGTTTATTTCATCAGTTACAGTTTAAAAAAAATTGTCGTTATGAACCCTTCTTTTTAGCAATTAGACTGTGTTAGGTGGGTCCGCTCCCTCGTCACCAATGCTTCATATCACGACCCCAATATTCATGCTAAAAGTGACCTAGGAGATATTGTCGTGTCTCCAAGGACTCCAAAAGGCATTAAAGGACGTTCATATAATATAATATGTATGTATGATAACTTAATATATATCTAGGCTTAGTAATGTCTCCAAAGATCTCAAAATGAAAAAAGCGACTGACTATGTATTTCAAAAGAGATTATTAACAATAATCTATTCGCAGAATCACTCTAAAACTTCAAGAGACACCGACAGTCTGGCCACGATAATAAAAAAGACGTATCTAACAAAAAGTTTAAATTACAATATGTTTAATTTGGAATTCAATCATAAGATTTTAATTGGATTTTTGAATGTGTCTCTAGATTTAACTAATCTCTTCAACAATGGCGGACAGTTTTTCTTTTTGTCGTCGAAATGCTTATATGCTTGAACCGCTTTTTTAGACACTTTTCATAATTTTTAGTATAAAAATATGTATGTATATAAAAAAATATAATCAACACTCGCTTTGAAAACTGCATTACAAAATTTGTTACAGACAAGCGCGCTTCCACTAAATTTCGCAAAATTTGCAGATACGTCTATTTATTATCAGAGGCAGTGTATTAGGCATTAGTTTGTGCGAACCACCTCAACTCTAATAGGTTTCGGCATTACGAATAGCTAACTTTATAGCCGATTTTAGTGCATCGGCTAAGCTAGGTTCCGAATTAGGTTTATGCTAGGTCCATTAGCGTGAAACTTAAATTACCTGAATGTTCCTGGAATGAATACTTTAGCAAGTAGGTATTTTATTGTTTGGGAATAAAATGGAATGGACGAAAGGAGATTTAATATCTCTTCGGTCACCATTATCATTAATTATCAGGGTTATAATAATAATTTTAATGTGGTTACATTAAATCTGGCATCTTGTGTTATCTTGATAGATTTATGTCAAATAATAAATTTACCATATCTATCTAAGGGACTATTCCATAGTCAGTTGTTACGATAGACTATACACAAAATAACTAGCTTTATATATATATATATATATATATATATATATATATATATATATATATATATATATATATATATATATATGTCGAGGCCTGGACTGGACCTTCATGATTTTCAGGAGGCAAATCCATTTGTAATAATTGGACAGAATCTTTTAATCTTTTAAATTTAATCTCTTATTAATCAACTACAATATTTAAATGTACTTTCAATAATGATTAATGCACTATTAATTAACGTTCAACACTTTATTTTAAATCACAAAATTAATTCAACTATTAAAATAAATGCGGACTGTGATACTTTGTAGGTCCGCGAGGTAGACGTGTTAATTCGTCAAGTTACAGCTTATGACCATTTTAAAATTTTACAGTTAACGTTACTCGCGGCCCCACAGAGTGACAACCACGGGCCATGCCCACTGGTTATCACCCGATCCAGTCCGGCCAATAGAAAAGCTGCCTACTCATGAGGCGATATCGTATGACTTTAAACTATAACTACAACCCTAGGCGCCGACATATATATATATATATATATATATATATATATATATATATATATATATATATATATATATATATAAAGCCATAGTGGAAGGTAGAGTTGGACGTGGTAGGCCGCGCAGAACTTATACAGATCATATTGGAGACATTTTTCTCAAGACGGGTGTACGCAGCGTGGAGAAGAGAAAAGCATGTATGAGAAGGTTAATGCGTTTGAGTGAAGCAAGGGATGTCAGGATCGTTCCAGATGGCGATGTATAGTCCCTGCCTATCCTGTTAGGGATATAAAAGCTTAAATGTTTGTGTGTATGTATATATTTTTATGCGAAACCTTATAAAATATTTAAGAAAACCGCGTGTGAATGACAACGAAGCCTGAGTGGTTTGCCAGGATCGAGACAAATAGGATCTGATCTCTGCCTATCCCTTCTGCAGAGAAATGTGTATGTATGTACGAAACACTATGCATAGATATAATAAAGAATCCTAACACTAAGGACATATAACTACTTTGACATGCAACAGTCAGACATTCATTTCGTTTTACCCGTAAAGTGATACTACTTAGAACTTTCAAGACAACAAACCATGATTCAAACAATTCTGTACTCTATTATTCAGGGCGTGGTTGTAGTAAGGTTTATTAAAGCGATAATAATATGGCTCATATGGTATAAGTTAGACATTTAATTGATAATTATTCGTATGTATGATAAGTATTGTACTATGTTATTATCCGTAGGGGTGTCACAAAATCTTAACCCTCTTTCGTAATATATTATTATTTCTGTATTATGTGGCAATATGGACATATTGTACTTATTGTACTTACTTGTATTGTATTACATGTACATGTACTTATTGTTAAAAGTATGAGGGAAATGTAGTAAGGTAAGTCTTCACATTAAATACGTTTTAAAATCAATAAGTAGGGAGTCCAAACATTCAAAAATAATTAAAATTATCCTTTTGCGAACAGAAAAATTAATTGGATAGTATTTATTCCACAAAAAAATGAGTTAGGAACTAAAGTTTTATTTCATTTACTCGGGAATAGTCAATGTTAAAGAGCGGGTATAAGGTTAGGCAAATTAATCTTTATATTAATTTACGTCTTTTAATCCTTTACGGAATGGGCATAACCTTGGAGAGACGATACTATCTCCTTCGTTAATTTTAGCTTGAATATCGGGGTTGTCATATACAACATTGGTGATAGATTGCTAACCCATCGCCCAATAGGTCCAATTTACCCCTAATCCCGTAGACATGCCAATTAAACAAACGGCTGGCAGATAGTTAACATTATTTTACGTCCCAGTCTAGCATGGGAGCATTAAGCTTCATACATACAAATCACGCCTGATTCCCTGTTGAGGCAGAGATCACGGATCCCCATTTGTCCCGATCCTGACAGACCACTTTCGCTTCAATGATATTCATACATCTTCTCATACACACTCGGCGGTTATAGGTACTCCTGATGTCACCCTTTTTCAATATAGTGTATTTGGTTGTTATATGGCTTATTAAGCTTCACGTTGCCTAAAAATCTTCGTCAATACGATGATTCATACCTCATACTGTTTGGTAGAGCCTCTAGGTACCTATATTCAAAAACAATACCAACTAACACGCACTCTAACCGCCTAATTTTCTCGTAAAAGTATCCATTTCGAGTGAAAACGTGCAAGTACAACTACAACTAATCGTTAGTTGTCACTCAACTAAATTAGCCGACAAAGGAAGTGTTCTGAGTGATGTGGGAACACTGGGGCCCAATTCCACTAATGCTTTTTGCAGTTCAGTTCAATATCAGAACAGTAACAGTGTGGAGTTGGTAGTGGATAAGGAAAAGTGTCAAAATTGCCTTTAAAAATGGCGAAATTTGACACTTTTACCGATATCAATAGTGAAAAATATGGTCAAATTAGTCAACAAAGTCAGTAGCTCAGTGAAAGTTGAAAATACAAATGATTGTTTTCGGCAGAATATTTAGTCAATTATGATGCCAAACTGGCTAAATATGTTCGCTTTGGGACTATTTTTGGATCCTCAACTGGAACAAACCGAACAACAAGGAAGAGCAGAATTGGAGCTTCGACTTCGTTTTTCTTCGGTTGTAGCTGGCGGCGTTGGTGTAACCATGGCGACGGAATAACAAGAAGTGCAAACGCCGTGGCATCAGTGTTTCTACTTGAGCCGACATAACCGTAGTGGTAAATGGCTTATTAATGAAATTGAAAATGGTGAAATTTGTCACTTTTGCTAATCCACTACAACGTCACACTATTACTGATCTGATATTGAACTGCGTTTGTGCTGAAACGCATTGTAGACTTGGGTCCCTGTTGGCTGTTAATATACTGGGATAAGCCGCGTGTGGGCTCGGGATGAATTGGTGCGAATTTATCTGGATCGCCTCGAATGTATTCTTACAAGCTGTGTTAAGGGCTTGGGTGGTGCAAGGTGAAAGAATGTAGCGGTTTAGATTGTAATATTTTTACTTGGGGAAAATTTATTAAATCAGAACTCGAAATAGTTTAGGATCAGTATCTGTATATGGCGGCATGCTTAACCACGTGTCACGTGGGATAGTCATAATCAGGTGTAAAGGTTTCGCGTGACGAGTGATCTAAAAATGATCAGTTGAAAGTAGGCACTCAACCTCTGACTATTACCTACGGTTTTCAAGTGAATGCGAATGAATGTCAATCCCGCTAGTAGTAGGTACTGAATTGTATCTCTAGTGATAGATAAATACATAACTCAAATATAAAATTTAAGGAAGTAAGGGAACAGTTGCCTATTTCTATTCTATAAATCATGGACCCTATAATATGTATATACCCTATAAATACTTCTGGTAACATATTCGCCTATGAAGGAAAATTCATTTATTTTCGTAAACACAACTAATAAAAGTTAACTAATTTCGAATAATATAATTATTGTGAGATATCATTTTTTAATTCTTATTTATATCGATGACCAAGCAATGAAACCGAAAAGTGATATTAAATAGGAATAATTGAATCGCTAAAAGCTTATCCCTCAGAGCGAGTTCCTTTTACGTTTATCACAGCAGAGTATTTACCAAAGCCTCCTTCTCAAATAAATAACATTGAAGATGTTGATACGCTGTGATCTGTTATATTGATATACGCGACTCCACCCCGTGCAATGGATTTACAAGATTTACATCCAATCCTTTATAAAGAACGAGTGAATGAAATGAACGAAATCCTTTTTTTGAGAAACTCGCGATTTTATATTCATTTTACAGGAAAAACAGGACTTCATATGTTTGTATTTAATTCATTATTCTTTTTGATACAAAACAATTTCATTCATTTACAAGGAAAAGGGACTTATCGCGTATATTTTATAAACAAAGCATTACCTTTACTCGACGTTTCAACCATGTTGCAATAGTCAACGAATCAGCTAACCTCAGGTAACAACAAAGGTTATTCTGGTAATGCAACAGTCGGGTTGGCTTACCGATTACATGTCGCTCAGCGAGCAATGGAACGTTCAATGCTGGGTATCTCGTTAAGGGACAGAGTCCGGAACGAGATTATCCAGCAAAGAACCAAAGTCGTAGACATTATCTATCGATTTTGCAAGCTGAAGTGGCAATGAGCCGGCCACGTCTGCCGTAGAACCGACGACCGCTGGAGCAAAGTGGTTCTCGAATGGCGGCCGCGTCTCGGTAAATGAAGTGTAGGGCGCTCTTGCTAGGTGGACCGTTGACCTGAAAAACGTCACGTGTGATTGTGTTTTGTGGTATACCCTTGGGGAGGCCTACATCCAGCAGTGGACTGATATAGGCTTATTGATTGATACACATACACATTACGCCATTTTCCGTATACCCTCTATAGACAGTAAGTATAGATCACAGATCCCCGTTTGTCTTCATCCCGACAAACCATTTTCGCTTCATTGACCATTCCAATTACACACTCAGTTTATAGGTACTTCTAATGTAAGGGTAACAAAACTAATGTAATTATCTGTAACCGCCGAGTGTGTATGTATACGTCAATGAAACGAAAGTGTATTGAAAGGATCGTAAAACATAGGTGATCCCTACCTATCCCTTTATATGGAAACGTGATTAATATGTATGTATGTTTGACGACCTCCGTGGCGCGATCGGTTAGACTCCCGAACGCTAATCGTGAGGGTTCGATTCCCGGTGGAGGCAGAGTTAAGAACTACGCTTTTCTACTGCTTTCCAGTGTGGTCGTTGATTATATATGCTATATATGTATTTATCTATATATGATATGTATACATTTCTTACATATTCGTTGACTAGTACCCTTAACACAAGTTTTAAATGTACCTACCAAGGGGCTAGTTCAATTGGTGTAGTAATGTCCAAACATTATTATTATGTATCCTATAAATAACAACCTATATGTATGTGATAAATAGTCAAAAAAGCAATTAGTTGTTATCATCCTAATAGTGCTATAGTGTGCCATGTAAAATTAGCCGTCTAGGTCATAAACGGTTGAGCACTAACGGTTATTGCTTAGCCTAGACATAAAGATAAGCCCTCTCCAAATTCAGGCTTTGGCTTGAGCTATTAATTCTAAGACCTAGATTTAGTGTATTGGTACTGAATATTATATCTTAAGTAAATAAGTCCTTTGATTTACGTTTTAATGTACCTATTTTACATTTCGAAGTACGCGTACGTATAGTAACCATGACAATGCATAGTGGCGCCAGTTTTAAAATATACAATATTGTCTTTTATTTTTATAAAGTTAAGCCTTATGAAAAGTTACTGGGACTGCACTTTTAGTGTACATACATCCCTTAATATCTTCTGGTTTGAAATTGCCTTCAAATATTTTTATATCTGTGCCTTGGACATAATGTTTAACCTCGTTTCATAAAACTACTATGTGTTAGTTAAAATATTCAATAATATTTTTTTTACATTAATTTGAAAATTCATTATTATTGTGCCTTAGAAGATTTCCCTTAGTTTATAAGGTGACGTCAAGACATATACAGGATGCCGCATTCAAATCGGTCAGTATGGGAAAGTCTGAAACTATAAGACATACGAAGATTTGTTCTTAGAAACCATGTCATTGAAATAAAAACTGCATTCTTACTTTACTCAAACTGTATCTTAGTATATACTTTTTATGGCTTACAAGCTGACATTATGGTTTACAAGTCATATACGAGGCTGGGTACTAACTTTTCACCTTTTTGTATTATGTGCAGTAAAATAAAATAGTTCAAACGGGGTCTATCAAATAAGCGTAATTTGCATGGAAATAAGCACACTAATTTACAATTAAATTAACAACAAACAATCTATTTACTCCTCACTGCTCTTAAAAGCAATTTCACGAACTAATAAAAACCTAGTTACAACAATATAATTCTGCAACCTTTGAAAGAGTATATTGTAAACAAATACACTAGCTTTACAATGTGTATGCGCTTTACGACTGTTGGGTGGTCACAGGAAAATCCGGTGCTAAATAATCAAGTAGCTGGCTGCAACGCACACGGGAAGATAGTAGGGCGATTGCTTACAGGGATATATTTTAAAGAAAATAAATATATGTATTCTCTTAATATACTATAACTAAATAGTCGTATATTTTAAACATAATATATTATACCCATCACCACTTGTGTCTACATTTTTATTGTGACAGGGTAGTCAGGGTAGTCGCCATATCCAAAAATTTGCCTGAATGAGACAGGTATGAGCCACACAAGATAGATAAAGATACTAAAACTAATATTACTTGGTACTATAATATTTTGACTCGTAGTCGTCAATATTTTTGCTTATTTGCTTTTTGTCTTTGGATAACAAACAAACATAGAAAATTACCATTTCATTTAAACTTCTGTATATGTCCTTCATTACAAGTTATGTAAATAATGCAATATTTTTAGAAACCTCAAAACAACTTATGAGCTATATCTTACACCATTTGTGGAAAATTAACCAACGCAATCCAACTAAAATTAAGGGATAGTTACTAAAAAATGTTGGATTACGAAGAAATTAATAAACGAAATTAAGATCGGTTTAGTCAGGCACTTGAAATGTGGGGAAAGTCCACAGAAAAATAATATATACGGACATCACCAACGTCTTCTTTGTATTCACCGTAGCCCATCGTAGTATTCGCCAAATTTGCCAAATGTATTTTTATTACGAAAATATACATAGAAACTTATTAAGTTTCATTCCATTGGTACATGCTCAGGCGGGATTTAAACCCTCTACCGAATACGACGATGAGGGAAAACATCGAGGGGAAACCTACCTGTTAACCGAATAGGTAATAGTTAGTGCTTCTAAATTTGTGGTCCTTCAAATCATTACTTTTCGACGATAGTCCTTTTCAGGAATATCCTTAAAGAACGATAGTCTATTTCAGGACTACGTTTGAAGCACGATAGTCGTTTTGAGGAATATCCTTGAAGGACGATAGTCCTTTTCAGGGATATCCTTGATGGACGATAGTCCTTTTCAGGAATATCCTTGAAGGACGATAGTCCTTTTCAGTAATATCCTTGAAGGACGATTGTCCTTTTGAGGGCTATGTTAGAAGGACGATAGTCCTTTTCAGTAATATCCTTGAAGGACGATAGTCCTTTTCAGTAATATCCTTGAAGGACGATTGTCCTTTTCAGTAATATCCTTGAAGGACGATTGTCCTTTTGAGGGCTATGTTAGAAGGACGATAGTCCTTTTCAGTAATATCCTTGAAGGACGATAGTCCTTATCAGTAATATCCTTGAAGAGCGATAGTCCTTATCAGGAATATCCTTGAAGGACGATTGTCCTTTTGAGGGCTATGTTAGAAGGACGATAGTCCTTTTCAGTAATATCCTTGAAGGACGATTGTCCTTTTCAGGAATATCCTTGAAGGACGATTGTCCTTTTCAGGGCTATGTTAGAAGGACGATAGTCCGATAGTAATATCCTTGAAGGACGATTGTCCTTTTGCTATGTTAGAAGGACGATAGTACTTTTCAGTAATATCCTTAGCGATAGTCCTTGAATATCCTTGGACGATTGTCCTTTTGAGGGCTATGTTAGAAGGACGATAGTCCTTTTCAGTAATATCCTTGAAGCGACAGTAATATAGTCCTAGTATCAGTAATATCCTTGAAGAGCGATAGTCTTTTCTTATCAGTCCTTTTCAGTAATATCCTTGAAGGATACGTAATATCCTTGAAGAGCGATAGTCCTTTTGAGGGCTATGTTAGAAGGACGATAGTCCTTTTCGATAGTAATCCTTATCCTTGAAGGACGATAGTCTTTTCAGTAATATTTGAAAAGCGATAGTAATATCCTTGAAGACGACAGGGCTATGTTAGAAGGACGATAGTCCAGTAATATTTGAAAAGCGATAGTAATATCCTTGAAGGACGATTGTCCTTTTCTAGTAGAAGGACGATAGTCCTTTTGATAGGACGATTGTCCTTTTCAGTAATATCCTTGAAGGACGATTGTCCTTTTCAGGGCTATGTTAGAACGATAGACGATAGTCCTTTTCAGTAATATCCTTGAAGGACGATAGTCCTTTTCAGTAATATCCTTGAAGGACGATTGTCCTTTTCAGGGCTATGTTAGAAGGACGATAGTCCTTTTCAGTAATATCCTTGAAGCGATTGTCCTTTTCAGTAATATCCTTACGATTCCTTTTCAGTAATATCCTTGAAGGACGATTGTCCTTTTGAGGGCTATGTTAGAAGGACGATAGTCCTTTTCAGTAATATCCTTGAAGGACGATAGTCCTTTTCAGTAATATCCTTGAAGGACGATAGTCCTTTTCAGTAATATCCTTGAAGGACGATAGTCCTTTTCAGTAATATCCTTGAAGGACGATTGTCCTTTTCAGTAATATCCTTGAAGGACGATTGTCCTTTTCAGGGCTATGTTAGAAGGACGATAGTCCTTTTCAGGAATATCCTTGAAGGACGATAGTCCTTTTCAGTAATATCCTTGAAGGACGATTGTCCTTTTCAGGGCTATGTTAGAAGGACGATAGTCCTTTTCAGTAATATCCTTGAAGGACGATAGTCCTTATCAGGAATATCCTTGAAGGACGATTGTCCTTTTCAGGGCTATGTTAGAAGGACGATAGTCCTTTTCAGTAATATCCTTGAAGGACGATAGTCCTTTTCAGTAATATCCTTGAAGGACGATAGTCCTTTTCAGTAATATCCTTGAAGGACGATTGTCCTTTTGAGGGCTATGTTAGAAGGACGATAGTCCTTTTCAGTAATATCCTTGAAGGACGATAGTCCTTTTCAGTAATATCCTTGAAGGACGATTGTCCTTTTCAGGGCTATGTTAGAAGGACGATAGTCCTTTTCAGTAATATCCTTGAAGGACGATAGTCCTTTTCAGTAATATCCTTGAAGGACGATTAGTCCTTTTCAGGGCTATGTTAGAAGGACGATAGTACTTTTCAGTAATATCCTTGAAGGACGATAGTCCTTATCAGTAATATCCTTGAAGGACGATTGTCCTTTTGAGGGCTATGTTAGAAGGACGATAGTCCTTTTCAGTAATATCCTTGAAGGACGATAGTCCTTTTCAGTAATATCCTTGAAGGACGATTGTCCTTTTCAGGGCTATGTTAGAAGGACGATAGTACTTTTCAGTAATATCCTTGAAGGACGATAGTCCTTTTCAGTAATATCCTTGAAGGACGATTGTCCTTTTCAGGGCTATGTTATTGTCCTTTTCAGGGCTATGAAGGACGATAGTCCTTTTCAGTAATATCCTTGAAGGACGATAGTCCTTTTCAGGAATATCCTTGAAGGACGAGTCAGGAATATCCTTGAAGGACGATTGTCCTTTTCAGGGCTATGTTAGAAGGACGATAGTCCTTTTCAGTAATATCCTTGAAGGACGATTGTCCTTTTCAGGGCTATGTTAGAAGGACGATAGTACTTTTCAGTAATATCCTTGAAGAGACGATAGTCCTTTTCAGGGCTATGTTAGAAGGACGATAGTCCTTTTCAGAATATCCTTGAAGGACGATTGTCCTTTTCAGGGCTATGTTAGAAGGACGATAGTACTTTTCAGTAATATCCTTGAAAAGCGATTGTCCTTTTCAGGAATATCCTTGAAGGACGATTGTCCTTTTCAGGAATATCCTTGAAGGACGATCCTTTGTCCTTTTCAGGGCTATGTTAGAAGGACGATAGTCCTTTTCAGGAATATCCTTGGACGATTGATCAGGGCTATGTTAGAAGGACGATAGTCCTTTTCAGTAATATCCTTCGAGTCAGGAATATCCTTGAAGGACGATTGTCCTTTTCAGGGCTATGTTAGAAGGACCTTTTCAGTAATATCCTTGAAGGACGATAGTCCTTTTGAATATCCTTGAAGGACGATTGTCCTTTTCTATGTTAGAAGGACGATAGTCCTTTTCAGTAATATCCTTGAAGAGCGATAGTCCTTATCAGGAATATCCTTGAAGGACGTCCTTTTCAGGGCTATGTTAGAAGGACGATAGTCCTTTTCAGTAATATCCTTGAAAAGCGATATCCTTTTCAGGAATATCCTTGAAGGACGATAGTCCTTTTCAGGGCTATCAGGTAATATCCTTGAAGGACGATAGTCCTTTTCAGTAATATCCTTGAAGGACGATTGTCCTTTTCAGGGCTATGTTAGAAGGACGATAGTACTTTTCAGTAATATCCTTGAAGAGCGATAGTCCTTATCAGGAATATCCTTGAAGGACGATAGTCCTTTTCAGTAATATCCTTGAAGGATGATAGTCCTTTTCAGTAATATCCTTGAAGGACGATAGTCCTTTTCAGTAATATCCTTGAAGGACGATAGTCCTTTTCAGTAATATCCTTGAAGGACGATTGTCCTTTTTATGTTAGAAGGCGATATGTTATCCTTGAAGGACGATAGTCCTTTTCAGTAATATCCTTGAAGGACGATAGTCCTTTTCAGTAATATCCTTGAAGGACGATTGTCCTTTTCAGGGCTATGTTAGAAGGACGATAGTCCTTTTCAGTAATATCCTTGAAGAGCGATAGTCCTTATCAGGAATATCCTTGAAGGACGATTGTCCTTTTCAGGGCTATGTTAGAAGGACGATAGTCCTTTTCAGTAATATCCTTGAAGGACGATAGTCCTTTTCAGAATATCCTTGAAGGACGATATCAGGGCTATGTTAGAAGGACCTTTTCAGTAATATCCTTGAGCGATAGTCCTTATCAGGAATATCCTTGAAGGACGATTGTCCTTTTCAGGGCTATGTTAGAAGGACGATAGTCCTTTTCAGTAATATCCTTGAAGACGATAGTCCTTATCAGGAATATCCTTGAAGGACGATTGTCCTTTTGTCCTTTTCAGGGCTATGTTAGAAGGACGATAGTCCTTTTAGTAATATCCTTGAAGAGCGATAGTCCTTTTCAGGAATATCCTTGAAGGAATATCCTTGAACGACGTAATATCCTTGAAGGACGATTGTCCTTTTCAGGGCTATATAGAAGGACGATAGTCCTTTTCAGTAATATCCTTGAAGGACGATAGTCCTTTTCAGTAATATCCTTGAAGGATGATAGTCCTTTTCAGGAATATCCTTGAAGGACGAATATGTTATCCTTGAAGGACCTTTTCAGATAGAAGGACGATAGTCCTTTTCATCCTTGGGCGATAGTCCTTTTCCTTATCAGGAATATCCTTATTGTCCTTTTCAGGGCTATGTTAGAAGGACGAAGTCCTTTTCAGTAATACGATAGTCCTTTTCAGTAATATCCTTGAAGGATGATAGTCCTTTTCAGTAATATCCTTGAAGGACGATTGTCCTTTTCAGGGCTATGTTAGAAGGACGATAGTCCTTTTCAGTAATATCCTTGAAGGACGATATGTTCCTTTTCAGTAATATCCTTGAAGGACGATAGTCCTTTTCAGGAATATCCTTGAAGGACGATTGTCCTTTTCAGGGCTATGTTAGAAGGACGATAGTCCTTTTCAGTAATATCCTTGAAGAGCGATAGTCCTTATCAGGAATATCCTTGAAGGACGATTGTCCTTTTCAGGGCTATGTTAGAAGGACGATAGTCCTTTTCAGTAATATCCTTGAAGAGCGATAGTCCTTATCAGGAATATCCTTGAAGGACGATTGTCCTTTTCAGGGCTATGTCCTTTTAGAAGGACGATAGTCCTTTTCAGTAATATCCTTGAAGGACGATAGTCCTTTTCAGGAATATCCTTGAAGGACGATTGTCCTTTTCAGGGCTATGTTAGAAGGACGATAGTCCTTTTCAGTAATATCCTTGAAGGACGATAGTCCTTTTCAGTAATATCCTTGAAGAGCGATAGTCCTTATCAGGAATATCCTTGAAGGACGATTGTCCTTTTCAGTAATATCCTTGAAGAGCGATAGTCCTTATCAGGAATATCCTTGAAGGACGATTGTCCTTTTCAGGGCTATGTTAGAAGGACGATAGTCCTTTTCAGGTAATATCCTTGAAGGACGATAGTCCTTTTCAGGGCTATGTTAGAAGGACGATAGTCCTTTTCAGTAATATCCTTGAAGGACGATAGTCCTTTTCAGTAATATCCTTGAAGAGCGATAGTCCTTATCAGGAATATCCTTGAAGGACGATAGTCCTTATTGTCCTTTTCAGGGCTATGATCGATAGTCCTTTACAGGAATATCCTTGAAGAGCGATAGTAATATCCTTGAAGGACGATAGTCCTTTTCAGGGCTATGTTAGAAGGACGATAGTCCTTTTCAGTAATATCCTTGAAGAGCGATAGTCCTTATCAGGAATATCCTTGAAGGACGATAGTCCTTTTCAGGGCTATGTTAGAAGGACGATAGTCCTTTTCAGTAATATCCTTGAAGAGCGATAGTCCTTTTCAGTAATATCCTTGAAGTGCGATTGTCCTTTTCAGGGCTATGTTAGAAGGACGATAGTCCTTTTCAGTAATATCCTTGAAGGACGATAGTCCTTTTCAGGGCTATGTTAGAAGGACGATAGTCCTTTTCAGTAATATCCTTGAAGGACGATAGTCCTTTTCAGTAATATTCTTGAAGAGCGATAGTCCTTATCAGGAATATCCTTGAAGGACGATTGTCCTTTTCAGGGCTATGTTAGAAGGACGATAGTCCTTTTCAGTAATATCCTTGAAGAGCGATAGTCCTTATCAGGAATATCCTTGAAGGACGATAGTCCTTTTCAGGGCTATGTTAGAAGGACGATAGTCCTTTTCAGTAATATCCTTGAAGGACGATAGTCCTTTTCAGTAATATCCTTGAAGAGCGATAGTCCTTTTCAGGGCTATGTTAGAAGGACGATAGTCCTTTTCAGTAATATCCTTGAAGAGCGATAGTCCTTATCAGGAATATCCTTGAAGGACGATAGTCCTTTTCAGGGCTATGTTAGAAGGACGATAGTCCTTTTCAGTAATATCCTTGAAGAGCGATAGTCCTTTTCAGGGCTATGTTAGAAGGACGATAGTCCTTTTCAGTAATATCCTTGAAGGACGATAGTCCTTTTCAGTAATATCCTTGAAGAGCGATAGTCCTTTTCAGGGCTATGTTAGAAGGACGATAGTCCTTTTCAGTAATATCCTTGAAGGACGATAGTCCTTTTCAGGGCTATGTTAGAAGGACGATAGTCCTTTTCAGTAATATCCTTGAAGGACGATAGTCCTTTTCAGTAATATCCTTGAAGAGCGATAGTCCTTTTCAGGGCTATGTTAGAAGGACGATAGTCCTTTTCAGTAATATCCTTGAAGGACGATAGTCCTTTTCAGGGCTATGTTAGAAGGACGATAGTCCTTTTCAGTAATATCCTTGAAGGACGATAGTCCTTTTCAGTAATATCCTTGAAGAGCGATAGTCCTTTTCAGGGCTATGTTAGAAGGACGATAGTCCTTTTCAGTAATATCCTTGAAGGACGATAGTCCTTTTCAGGGCTATGTTAGAAGGACGATAGTCCTTTTCAGTAATATCCTTGAAGGACGATAGTCCTTTTCAGGGCTATGTTAGAAGGACGATAGTCCTTTTCAGTAATATCCTTGAAGGACGATAGTCCTTTTCAGTAATATCCTTGAAGAGCGATAGTCCTTTTCAGGGCTATGTTAGAAGGACGATAGTCCTTTTCAGTAATATCCTTGAAGGACGATAGTCCTTTTCAGGGCTATGTTAGAAGGACGATAGTCCTTTTCAGTAATATCCTTGAAGGACGATAGTCCTTTTCAGTAATATCCTTGAAGAGCGATAGTCCTTTTCAGGGCTATGTTAGAAGGACGATAGTCCTTTTCAGTAATATCCTTGAAGGACGATAGTCCTTTTCAGGGCTATGTTAGAAGGACGATAGTCCTTATCAGGAATATCCTTGAAGGACGATAGTCCTTTTCAGGGCTATGTTAGAAGGACGATAGTCCTTTTCAGTAATATCCTTGAAAGACGATTGTCCTTTTCAGTAATATCCTTGAAGAGCGATAGTCCTTTTCAGGGCTATGTTAGAAGGACGATAGTCCTTTTCAGTAATATCCTTGAAGGACGATAGTCCTTTTCAGTAATATCCTTGAAGAGCGATAGTCCTTTTCAGGGCTATGTTAGAAGGACGATAGTCCTTTTCAGTAATATCCTTGAAGGACGATAGTCCTTATCAGGAATATCCTTGAAGGACGATTGTCCTTTTCAGGGCTATGTTAGAAGGACGATAGTCCTTTTCAGTAATATCCTTGAAGGACGATAGTCCTTTTCAGTAATATCCTTGAAGAGCGATAGTCCTTTTCAGGGCTATGTTAGAAGGACGATAGTCCTTTTCAGTAATATCCTTGAAGGACGATAGTCCTTTTCAGTAATATCCTTGAAGAGCGATAGTCCTTTTCAGGGCTATGTTAGAAGGACGATAGTCCTTTTCAGTAATATCCTTGAAGGACGATAGTCCTTATCAGGAATATCCTTGAAGGACGATAGTCCTTTTCAGTAATATCCTTGAAGAGCGATAGTCCTTATCAGGAATATCCTTGAAGGACGATTGTCCTTTTGAGGGCTATGTTAGAAGGACCATAGTCCTTTTCAGTAATATCCTTGAAGAGCGATAGTCCTTTTCAGTAATATCCTTGAAGAGCGATAGTCCTTTTCAGTAATATCCTTGAAGAGCGATAGTCCTTTTCAGGGCTATGTTAGAAGGACGATAGTCCTTTTCAGTAATATCCTTGAAGGACGATAGTCCTTTTCAGTAATATCCTTGAAGAGCGATAGTCCTTTTCAGTAATATCCTTGAAGAGCGATAGTCCTTTTCAGGGCTATGTTAGAAGGACGATAGTCCTTTTCAGTAATATCCTTGAAGGACGATAGTCCTTTTCAGTAATATCCTTGAAGGACGATAGTCCTTTTCAGTAATATCCTTGAAGAGCGATAGTCCTTTTCAGGGCTATGTTAGAAGGACGATAGTCCTTTTCAGGAATATCCTTGAAGGACGATAGTCCTTTTCAGGGCTATGTTAGAAGGACGATAGTCCTTTTCAGGGCTATGTTAGAAGGACGATAGTCCTTTTCAGGGCTATGTTAGAAGGACCATAGTCCTTTTCAGTAATATCCTTGAAGGACGATAGTCCTTTTCAGTAATATCCTTGAAGAGCGATAGTCCTTTTCAGGGCTATGTTAGAAGGACGATAGTCCTTTTCAGTAATATCCTTGAAGAGCGATAGTCCTTATCAGGAATATCCTTGAAGGACGATAGTCCTTTTCAGGGCTATGTTAGAAGGACGATAGTCCTTTTCAGGGCTATGTTAGAAGGACGATTGTCCTTTTCAGGAATATCCTTGAAGAGCGATAGTCCTTTTCAGGGCTATGTTAGAAGGACCATAGTCCTTTTCAGTAATATCCTTGAAGAGCGATAGTCCTTATCAGGAATATCCTTGAAGGACGATTGTCCTTTTCAGTAATATCCTTGAAGGACGATAGTCCTTTTCAGGGCTATGTTAGAAGGACGATAGTCCTTTTCAGTAATATCCTTGAAGAGCGATAGTCCTTTTCAGGGCTATGTTAGAAGGACCATAGTCCTTTTCAGTAATATCCTTGAAGAGCGATAGTCCTTATCAGGAATATCCTTGAAGGACGATTGTCCTTTTCAGTAATATCCTTGAAGGACGATAGTCCTTTTCAGGGCTATGTTAGAAGGACGATAGTCCTTTTCAGTAATATCCTTGAAGAGCGATAGTCCTTATCAGGAATATCCTTGAAGGACGATTGTCCTTTTCAGTAATATCCTTGAAGGACGATAGTCCTTTTCAGGGCTATGTTAGAAGGACGATAGTCCTTTTCAGTAATATCCTTGAAGAGCGATAGTCCTTATCAGGAATATCCTTGAAGGACGATTGTCCTTTTCAGGGCTATGTTAGAAGGACGATAGTCCTTTTCAGTAATATCCTTGAAGAGCGATAGTCCTTATCAGGAATATCCTTGAAGGACGATTGTCCTTTTCAGTAATATCCTTGAAGGACGATAGTCCTTTTCAGGGCTATGTTAGAAGGACGATAGTCCTTTTCAGTAATATCCTTGAAGAGCGATAGTCCTTATCAGGAATATCCTTGAAGGACGATTGTCCTTTTCAGTAATATCCTTGAAGGACGATAGTCCTTTTCAGGGCTATGTTAGAAGGACGATAGTCCTTTTCAGTAATATCCTTGAAGAGCGATAGTCCTTTTCAGGGCTATGTTAGAAGGACCATAGTCCTTTTCAGTAATATCCTTGAAGACGATAGTCCTTATCAGGAATATCCTTGAAGAGACGATTGTCCTTTTCAGTAATATGTTGAAGGACGATAGTCCTTTTCAGTAATATCCTTGAAGAGCGATAGTCCTTATCAGGAATATCCTTGAAGGACGATAGTCCTTTTCAGGGCTATGTTAGAAGGACGATAGTCCTTTTCAGTAATATAGAAGGACCATAGTCCTTGAAGAGCGATAGTCCTTATCAGGAATATCCTTGAAGGACGATTGTCCTTTTCAGTAATATCCTTGAAGGACGATAGTCCTTTTCAGGGCTATGTTAGAAGGACGATAGTCCTTTTCAGTAATATCCTTGAAGAGCGATAGTCCTTTTCAGGGCTATGTTAGAAGGCTATCAGTAATATCCTTAGATAGGATCCCGATAGTCCTTTTCAGTAATATCCTTGAAGAGACGATAGTCCTTTTCAGGGCTAGTAGAAGGACGATAGTCCTTATCAGGAATATCCTTGAAGGACGATTGTCCTTTTCAGTAATATCCTTGAAGACGACGATGAAGGACGATGTCCTTTTCACGATAGGCTTATAGTTAGTAATAGGACGATAGTCCTTTTCATGTTAGAAGGAATATCCTTGTAATATCCTTGAAGCGATAGTCCTTATCAGGAATATCCTTGAAGGACGATTGTCCTTTTCAGTAATATCCTTGAAGGACGATATCCTTGAAGGACGATAGTCCTTTTCAGAAGGCGATATCAGTTATCCTTGAAGGACGATAGTCCTTTTCAGTAATATCCTTGAAGAGCGATAGTCCTTTTCAGAAGGACGATAGTCCTTTTGTAATATCCTTGAAGGACCATAGTAGAAGGACCATAGTCCTTTTCAGTAATATCCTTGAAGAGCGATAGTCCTTATCAGGAATATCCTTGAAGGACGATTGTCCTTTTCAGTAATATCCTTGAAGGATGATAGTCCTTTTCAGTAATATCCTTGAAGAGCGATAGTCCTTATCAGGAATATCCTTGAAGGACGATAGTCCTTTTCAGGGCTATGTTAGAAGGACGATAGTCCTTTTCAGGGTCCTTATCTATTGTCCTTTTCAGTAATATCCTTGAAGGAGGGCTATGTTAGAAGGATAGTCCTTTTCTTTTCAGTAATATCCTTGAAGAGCGATAGTCCTTTTCAGGGCTATGTTAGAAGGACCATAGTCCTTTTCAGTAATATCCTTGAAGAGCGATAGTCCTTATCAGGAATATTTCAGGAATATCCTTGAAGGACGATAGTCCTTTTCAGGGCTATGTTAGAAGGACGGTCCTTTTCAGTAATATCCTTGAAGAGCGAGTCCTTATCAGGAATATCCTTGAAGGACGATAGGTGAAGAGCGATAGTCCTTTTCAGGGCTATGTTAGAAGGACCATAGTCCTTTTCAGTAATATCCTTGAAGAGCGATAGTCCTTATCAGGAATATCCTTGAAGGACGATAGTCCTTTTCAGGGCTATGTTAGAAGGACGATAGTCCTTTTCAGTAATAGAGAGGATACTTATCTATTGTCCTTTTCAGTGAAGGACGATAGTCCTTTTCAGGGCTATGTTAGAAGGACGATAGTCCTTTTCAGTAATATCCTTGAAGAGCGATAGTCCTTTTCAGTAATATCCTTGAAGAGCGATAGTCCTATCAGGAATATCCTTAGACGATTGTCCTTTTCAGTAATATCCTTGAAGGATGATAGTCCTTTTCAGTAATATCCTTGAAGAGCGATAGTCCTTATCAGGAATATCCTTGAAGGACGATAGTCCCTTTTCAGGGCTATGTTAGAAGGACGATAGTCCTTTTCAGGGCTATGTTAGAAGGACGATTGTCCTTTTCAGGAATATCCTTGAAGAGCGATAGTCCTTTTCAGGGCTATGTTAGAAGGACCATAGTCCTTTTCAGTAATATCCTTGAAGAGCGATAGTCCTTATCAGGAATATCCTTGAAGGACGATTGTCCTTTTCAGTAATATCCTTGAAGGACGATAGTCCTTTTCAGGGCTATGTAATAGAAGGACGATAGTCCTTTTCAGTAATATCCTTGAAGAGCGATAGTCCTTATCAGGAATATCCTTGAAGGACGATTGTCCTTTTCAGGGCTATGTTAGAAGGACGATAGTACTTTTCAGTAATATCCTTGAAGAGCGATAGTCCTTATCAGGAATATCCTTGAAGGACGATTGTCCTTTTAGTCCTTATCAGGGCTATGTTAGAAGGACGATAGTCCTTTTCAGTAATATCCTTGAAGAGCGATAGTCCTTATCAGGAATATCCTTGAAGGACGATAGTCCTTTTCAGTAATATCCTTGAAGAGCGATAGTCCTTATCAGGAATATCCTTGAAGGACGATAGTCCTTTTCAGGAATATCCTTGAAGGACGATTGTCCTTTTCAGGGCTATGTTAGAAGGACGATAGTCCTTTTCAGTAATATCCTTGAAGAGCGATAGTCCTTATCAGGAATATCCTTGAAGGACGATTGTCCTTTTCAGGGCTATGTTAGAAGGACGATAGTCCTTTTCAGTAATATCCTTGAAGAGCGATAGTCCTTATCAGGAATATCCTTGAAGGACGATTGTCCTTTTCAGTAATATCCTTAATATCCTTGAAGAGACGATAGTCCTTATCAGGAATATCCTTGAAGGACGATTGTCCTTTTCAGGGCTATGTTAGAAGGACGATAGTCCTTTTCAGTAATATCCTTGAAGAGCGATAGTCCTTATCAGGAATATCCTTTTGAAGGACGATAGTCCTTTTCAGGACGATAGTACTTTTCAGTAATATCCTTATAGTCCTTATCAGGAATATCCTTGAAGACGATTGTCCTTTTCGATAGTCCTTTTCAGTAATATCCTTGAAGAGCGATCAGGTCCTTTTGTCCTTTTTCTATGTTAGAAGGAATATCCTTGAAGGACGATTCAGGTCCTTTTTCAGGGCTATGTTAGAAGGACGATAGTACTTTTCAGTTAGAAGGACGATATCCTTGAAAGCGATAGTCCCTTTTCGATAGTCTTTTCTTGAAGGACGATAGTCCTTTTCAGTAATATCCTTGAAAGAGCGATAGTCCTTTTCAGGAATATCCTTGAAGGACGATACGATAGTCCTTTTCAGTAATATCCTTGAAAGATAGTCCTTTTCAGGGCTATGTTAGAAGGACGATAGTACTTTTCAGTAATATCCTGAAGAGCGATAGTTTTCAGGATCCTATGTTAGTCCTTATTTCTTGAAGGAGGGCTATGTTAGAAGGACGATAGTCCAGTAATATTTCAGCTAAGAGCGATAGTCAGTAATATCAGCGATAGTCCTTATATCCTTGAAGGACGATTGTCCTTTTCAGGGCTATGTTAGAAGGACCATAGTCCTTTTCAGTAATATCCTTGAAGAGCGATAGTCCTTATCAGGAATATCCTTGAAGGACGATTGTCCTTTTCAGTAATATCCTTGAAGAGCGATAGTCCTTATCAGGAATATCCTTGAAGGACGATTGTCCTTTTCAGGAATATCCTTGAAGGACGATTGTCCTTTTCAGTAATATCCTTGAAGAGCGATAGTCCTTATCAGGAATATCCTTGAAGGACGATAGTCCTTTATCAGGAATATCCTTGAAGGACGATTGTCCTTTTCAGGGCTATGTTAGAAGGACGATAGTACTTTTCAGTAATATCCTTGAAGAGCGATAGTCCTTATCAGGAATATCCTTGAAGGACGATTGTCCTTTTCAGGGCTATGTTAGAAGGACGATAGTCCTTTTCAGTAATATCCTTGAAGAGCGATAGTCCTTTTCAGGAATATCCTTGAAGGACGATTGTCCTTTTCAGGGCTATGTTAGAAGGACGATAGTCCTTTTCAGTAATATCCTTGAAGGACGATAGCGATAGTCCTTATCAGGAATATCCTTGAAGGACGATTGTCCTTTTCAGGGCTATGTTAGAAGGACGATAGTCCTTTTCAGTAATATCCTTGAAGGACGATAGTCCTTTTCAGGAATATCCTTGAAGGACGATTGTCCTTTTCAGGGCTATGTTAGAAGGACGATAGTCCTTTTCAGTAATATCCTTGAAGAGCGATAGTCCTTATCAGGAATATCCTTGAAGGACGATTGTCCTTTTCTATGTAGAAGGACGATAGTCCTTTTCAGAATCCTTGAAGAGCGATAGTCCTTATTATCAGGAATATCCTTGAAGGACGATAGTAATATCCTTGAAGAGACGATCAGGAATATCCTTGAAGGACGATAGTCCTTTTCAGGGCTATGTTAGAAGGACGATAGTCCTTTTCAGTAATATCCTTGAAGAGCGATAGTCCTTATCAGGAATATCCTTGAAGGACGAGGTTAGGAATAGGAATATCCTATGAATAAGGACGATAGTCCTTATCAGGAATATCCTTGAAGGACGATTGTCCTTTTCAGGGCTATGTTAGAAGGACGATAGTCCTTTTCAGTAATATCCTTGAAGAGCGATAGTCCTTATCAGGAATATCCTTGAAGGACGATTGTCCTTTTCAGTAATATCCTTGAAGAGCGATAGTCCTTATCAGGAATATCCTTGAAGGACGATAGTCCTTATCAGGAATATCCTTGAAGGACGATTGTCCTTTTCAGGGCTATGTTAGAAGGACGATAGTCCTTTTCAGTAATATCCTTGAAGAGCGATAGTCCTTTTCAGGAATATCCTTGAAGGACGATTGTCCTTTTCAGGAATATCCTTGAAGGACGATAGTCCTTTTCAGTAATATCCTTGAAGGACGATAGTCCTTTTCAGTAATATCCTTGAAGAGCGATAGTCCTTATCAGGAATATCCTTGAAGGACGATAGTCCTTTTCAGTAATATCCTTGAAGAGCGATAGTCCTTATCAGGAAATATCCTTTTGAAGAAGGACGATAGTCCTTTACAGTAATATCCTTGAAGGATGATAGTCCTTATCAGTAATATCCTTGAAGAGCGATAGTCCTTATCAGGAAATATTGTCCTTTTCCTTGAAGGACGATAGTCCTTTTCAGTAATATCCTTGAAGAGACGATAGTCCTTTTCAGGAATATCCTTGAAGGACGATAGTCCTTTGAAGGACAGTAATATCCTTGAAGGACGATAGTCCTTTTCAGTAATATCCTTGAAGGATGATAGTCCTTTTCAGTAATATCCTTGAAGAGCGAGTCCTTATCGATAGTCCTTATCAGGAATATCCTTGAAGGACGATAGTCCTTTACGAGTCCTTTTCAGGAAATCCTTGAAGGACGATCCTTGAAGGATGATAGTCCTTATCAGGAATATCCTTGAAGGACGATAGTCCTTTTCAGTAATATCCTTGAAGGATGATAGTCCTTTTCAGTAATATCCTTGAAGAGCGATAGTCCTTATCAGGAATATCCTTGAAGGACGATAGTCCTTTACAGTAATATCCTTGAAGGATGATAGTCCTTATCAGTAATATCCTTGAAGAGCGATAGTCCTTATCAGGAATACCCTTGAAGGACGATAGTCCTTTTCAGGAATATCCTTGAAGGACGATTGTCCTTTTCAGGAATATCCTTGAAGGATGATAGTCCTTATCAGTAATATCCTTGAAGGACGATAGTCCTTTTCAGTAATATCCTTGAAGGATGATAGTCCTTTTCAGTAATATCCTTGAAGAGCGATAGTCCTTATCAGGAATATCCTTGAAGGACGATAGTCCTTTACAGTAATATCCTTGAAGGATGATAGTCCTTATCAGTAATATCCTTGAAGAGCGATAGTCCTTATCAGGAATACCCTTGAAGGACGATAGTCCTTATCAGGAATATCCTTGAAGGACGATAGTCCTTTACAGTAATATCCTTGAAGGATGATAGTCCTTATCAGTAATATCCTTGAAGAGCGATAGTCCTTATCAGGAATATCCTTGAAGGACGATAGTCCTTTACAGTAATATCCTTGAAGGATGATAGTCCTTATCAGTAATATCCTTGAAGAGCGATAGTCCTTATCAGGAATACCCTTGAAGGACGATAGTCCTTTTCAGGAATATCCTTGAAGGACGATTGTCCTTTTCAAGACTATGTTTGAAGGACGAGAGGTCTTGTCTTGTCCAGTTTGCTACAGTCATATTTTTTATGCATAATCATCTTATCGTGTTAGCTGGGCATATTAGACATCTAACTAGCTGTCGTTCTTCCTATTTTCCCGGTACTGACTAACTTATTAACCGTAATACGTATTTACTATTAATATAATAATAATATTTCAACATTATTACACCAATTGAACTAGCCCTACGGTAAGTACATTTAAGATTTCTGTTAAGGGTACTAGTCAACGTATAGTTAAGAAATGTATACATATTATATGTAGATAAATACATATATAGCATATATAATTAACGACCAGACTGGAAAGCAGTAGAAAAGCGGAGTTCTTAACTCTGCCTCCACCGGGAATCGAACCCGGGACCCCACGATTAGCGTTCAGGTGTCTAACCGATCGTGCCACGGAAGTCGTCAAAAAAGGTACATAAAGTTAAAAAAATTAAATGTGAATACATCTAATTATTTATCAAAAACTAGTACTGTTTGTATTCCATAATATTTTTTTAACGGTTTCCTCGTAAGAAAGAGTCTTAATGTGTTGTTCGGATTTATTTTTGTTTGAATGTTTTCACCGTAAAATAAATTAGCCGGTGCAATTATATTATGAACGCGAGTTAAGTCACCAATTAGTCTATAATGTGTTTATAGTAGACTGTAATCCTATTTAATGCTTGAGTAAACGTACCTTTCTCCACTTGAAAGATAGCGTGCTTATTTAATTTTTAGCACGGATATCTATAACTCCCTAGATAAATATTAGATAGGGATTGGCCTAACAAAGCATATGACAATCAATTAAAAAAAACATGAGACCGACGAGTGTATAACAGTCATTCACCTTGCATTCTCATTCAATCAATCAGCCTAACACAGTCCTCTGCTGGACATAGGCCTCTCCAAAAATACGCCACAAAACACAAGAACTTGAGGCCCTCAGTCTACCACCACCTTTTTCAGGTTTAGCTGGGAGACGTCCCACACTACGTTTACGGAGACGCGGTCGTCATTCCAGAACCACTTTGCTCCAACGGTCGTTTGTTCTACGGCAGATGAAACCGGCCCACTGCCACTTCAGCTTTCAACATCGATAGACAATGTCTACGACTTTGGTTTTCTGCCGGATAATCTCGTTCCGGACTCTATCATTTAACGAATTTCCCAAATATACATTATAAAGCGTTGACTTTTACCTTGTATTTTGCTCCAATTACGAAGCGTTTCCTTTCGTTTGTATATTTTCTGTACAAAGAACAAAAGAGGAATTGTTTACTTATTTTTTGTTTCTGACGTATATTGGGCACTGAAATTCCTCATTTAGGTCGCCGGCGAAATTATAGACTTTGTACAAAGTAAATGTTTCGGATCATTGACCCTAATTGTAAGGGCCTTTGCAGATTGGTAGGGATTTGAGAGCGACCCAAAAAGTTTATAACATGTAATGGAACGGGGCTGAAAAAAATTAGGTTTACAACATACATACACATTACGGCTGATTACCTGTAGACGAGTAGGCAGAGATCACGAATTACATCAGACCAGAGCCTAACAAATCACTTTGGCTTCATTCCTTTTGTCAATCTACTATACAGTTAACAGATAAATTGGGTATAAACTAGGTATGTTTCAACAATTATGGTATATTAATAACAAGCAATAGATATTATATAATACATAGCAATAGATGTATAATAACACAATATATAAAAGATATTGGGGTATTATAGTTTTATTTAATTAACAAATAAAATTTATTTAATCCGTCATGAAATAAGTCAATTAAGCACATGCATCTATCTTCATTACACATAATATAAATAAATAAACAAGAAACTAAATAAAGAATTTCCCGACCATTCCTTATCAATATTTATATTAATAAGTATAATCCGTTTATCCATCTAACTATGAAACAGATAAACACTACAATGCTTTCCTATATCATATTCAGTGAATATTCATATGCGAATTACCTTTTCAATATCGTTTATTATATTTTTTACCAAATAAGCAGAATATTCAAAGGTCAAAGGATATCACTCTATTTCGGTCGTTCATTATAAACGTGGCATTATGAACGCACCTTTACTTTAACGAAGAAGATTCCTAGAACCGCCGAATTCGAAGAAAACATTAAAAAGGTAAAGTCTAAAACGAGTAACAATCTTGCTTTGTCTGTTTAACATGTGGACATTTATTTCTATTAGGAGACGATTGGTGTTAGATAGTTCAAGGAATTTCGCGAAACGTGTTTAAATGAGAATTTTATGTCTATATATTCACACGTTTCATCTGTAACGGGTAAAGCAGAGACTATTTAGAAATCGCTCTTTAATTTTAAACATAGTATGTAAACTTTACAATTTCATTTATATTGGGTGTAACAACGTCTCAATCATTGAGAGATTTACAATGAAGTAACTGTTTGTTTATAATAATACGCCTTATAATAATACAAAAAAAAACAAACGCATTCACGACAATTAACCCTTGCGGGGTAGTCAGAGGTTCAGGTGTCCATCTCCGCAATTGCGAAGGTAGTAATTCTATGGACACCTCGAACCCACGTGTTAACCAGATAGTCAGTACTCAATGTGACAGGTGGTCAGCCATGTCGCCATTTACAAGCACTAACTATACAGTATGATGATGATGATGAATGCGCCACCCTGTATAACTAAATATAATACGTTTACCTACAAAAAGTATTTTTTATCAATACTAACACGGGTTCCCATTTTTCTGCCCCTAGAAAACAACTTCCGCTTCATTGAATTTTCATCAATCTCATACATGCTATACTTACTTAAATTATGTCTTCCATATATTTAATTTGGCAGCTAGTATACAATTTTTCGTTATAACACTGTACTAAGTTTAACATAATTTAACTCCTGGAGAGATATGTTAGGATTATTCAAGATGGCGTACAATAGTATCTAGATTTATTAAAATATTTCAACTTGGCGATCGATAGTCACTACTTACATACCATTTGGGAGGTAGAGTCATTAATTTGTATGTATACCGTAACTATGTAGATAAAAACTCCAAACAAATTCTCATAAACACTTTTCCAAAGATATTCCTTTGTATATATAGCTAAATAGACTAGCTAGAAAAAAAGTTAAATGGACGACCTAGAAAAATGCTCCCAATTTTTCTCCTAAACAAACTGACGCCGTACGCATACAGCAGAAGTATCACTCAACACAAACTCAAGTCTTGGGGACACGTCGACACACTCCAAACTCAATATCATGCTTGAGCGGAGGTCACATTTTGATAAATGGATGCTGCGACAAAATCTCGTTTTCATTCGACCCAATAGACTGTAAAGGAAAATGTGAGCTAGTTCCCTTCCTGCTATAACTAAGTTGGGAAATATGGAGTCGACGAAAAACGTATTTTTCTGTTCTAATTTCGTGCAAAGGTAGCCAAGATCGAAACCTCAGCGGAAAAACAAACATACAATATTGATTCCAAGTCGACAACATGTGTTAAAACTCTGATTAAATAGTTTATTTCAAATGGTAAATAAAAAACTTGGGCGCCATCTTGCAATATTTTTTTGTGTTTACATGGTTATGGCTTGGGTAGCGACGGTTCTGCCAAATTTGAGTCTAGCCGGTATTTCATCTAGTACCTATATAAATTCACATCGCTTAACTCCTTTCGGGGTGGACAAAACCTCCAAACCACACTCATAACACTTGTATCATATACAACAGGATTGTGCTAGCATAATTTAGAATATTAATGAAAGGTCGCTAATCCAAAGCTTAATAAATTTCATCAACCTCGAGTCCTTTAGATGCCTCCTTCAATAATATGGAGAGAAGAACGGTAGCTAGTTTCTTTATTTTACGTCCCAGCTAGCACGGGATAGGCACAGGACTACGTACATACATATATAGTTGAGTCCTATTTCTTCAGTGGAACTTTAAGGAAATTGTATCTCATTGGACATTTAAACCATAAATATCAATGAATTATACATATATTAGAATTACTACCTTCGCAATTGCGGAGATGGACACCTGAACCTCTGACTACCCCGCAAGGGTTAATGGTCGTGAACGTGTCGTCTTTTTGTCAAATATCAATGCCTAATGGATCAGATTGACCCCTCGTGCTAAAACATATATGGATATGTAGGTGTATGATGTAAACAAGGCTGAACCAGGTTCTAAATACATGGGAATGGTGATCTTTTTCTACCCTTCTATATGAAGATGGGCCTGATATGTATTTATGCTGCTATAGCAATAAAAAGTATGCTTCAGTATAAAATATAAGTACCCATTTTTAACTTTCTGATTTGCATAAGCAAAAGCTTTGATCCTATCTCTTGAGAGGCAGATTAATTTCAACATTTCAAGACATTAGTTCGAAACTCAACTTTTACTTAAAATGTTTAAGCTTAATGAAGACTAATTAAATGCCTAAGAAACTGCAGTTGCAAATGATTTAAGTGTCGCGCTTCTTTTTATTTTGAAGTCGTTTTACCCCGAATTAATGATGGCTTAATAAAGCAAAAATCATTAAGGATTTCAATTAAGATTTCGGCCCAGAGGCGAGGGGCAAATACAAGTGCAGAAGGCTAGCTATGTATGCGTTAAGTATTATATGGTTGGTTACAGTGAGTTTATGACCTTATGGCAAAAGGTGAACATAAATTAAAATGTGTGTTATTGACGTACCTATATAAGAAAAATATATTTTTCGTTTTCTCTTAAAGGGACCTGGTCATATCGATATAAATCATGTTTACAGAAAAGCATTTAATAAAAATAAAGGGTCCGTATATACAAACATATAAAGATAATATGGATCTTTTTAGAGACTTTTGCAGTCTTGGTAGTTTATGCAAGGATGAACATACTACATACATATACATCACGCCCGATTTCCTGTACAGGGGTAGGCAGAGGTCATGGATCCCTACTGTCCCGATCCTGACAAACCATTTTCGCTTCGTTGACCGTCATACACACTCAGCGGTTATGGGTACTTCTAATATTATCCGGTTTCAATATGGCGTCTATCTGACTGTTATTAGCTTTATTGGGCCGGCTCATACGTAACCACCCTTCCACTTCACCCACATATATAACTTTAGACAATCTACTAGCGTTCATCCGCATAACATGTCCAAACCATCTGAAGGATGAATTACATTATATACCTACCTGTTTACCGACCAGGTAATAGTCAGCGCTTGTAAATGGCGACATGGCTAACCACCTGTCACATCGAGTACTGACTATCCGGTCAACACGTGGGTTCGAGGTTACCATAGAATTACCACCTTCGCAATCGCGGAGATGGACACCTGAACCTCTGATTACCCGGAAGGTTTCGTTGTGAATGCGTTTTTCTTTGTCTACATTATATACTAAGTAAACCTTCTGTACACAGAAATGAGTCTTTTAGCTGCAGGTGTGCATTTTTCTTCATGTCACAATCTAAGAGTAGGCAATTACATACGAATGCCGCCCGAAGCTGTAGCGGGTTCGATTCCGGCGATGTTTATTCACAACTAATTGGTACCTGCGAATTGGTAGCTGGTTCAATCGGAATCGTACTAGTAATTAAATGTTCATAGGTGTTCTATTTTTATGTTCGTGCAGGTTGATTTGCATTGGTAATGGTGGTAGCTTGATTGGAAACCAGATGGATTGAGATTGTTTTTGCCTACACCTCTACAGGGAGAGCGTGATGTGTATGTATGTATGGATTAAGAGTAGTGCATCACGATTGACTGATGTACTTAAAAGAGGTATTTAAAACCTTATTAGTTTGGTTAACAAAACCTTCTTATAAAAGTCGTTTAGCATTGAGTTTTATATAACAAAGAGTTCACATAATCATAAAGCATACGCTTCACGACTTGAGTATAGAAACTCCCTTTTTTATTGTGGCGGGGTAGTCAGAGGTTTGAGTGTCCATCTCTGAAATTACGAAGGGATGTTAGGTATGAGTCGCTCAAGATTACGCTTCACTAGACTAGACGAGATAGACAGCACCCAAGCCAAGGGATAGACGATCATCAGCAAGATCTTTTCCCTCACCGTTAACAAATGCGACGTAGCTCAGTTGTTTGGGACTTGACTCTGCATCGAGGGTACAGGGTTCAAATCCCACTTGAGCATGTACCAATAGAAATGAAGTTTAATGAATTTCTATGTACATTTACGTAATAAAAATACATTTACGAAATGCGTCGAATACTACGGTGAGGGAAAAACATCGTGAGGAAAACTACCTGTTCCCAGAACAAGTAGTAGTTAGTGCTTGTAAATGGCGACATGGCTGACCACCTGTCACATTGAGTACTAACTATCTGGTTAACACGTGGGTTCGAGATGGCCATACAATTACTACCTTCGCAAGATGAACTAACCTGAACCTCTGACTACCCCGTAAGGGTTAATGGTCGTGAACGCGTACGTACGTTAATGACTGTTAATTATATACGTTAATGTAAAGTATGAAAAGTATGGACGTAAAGAAATAAAAATATAAGAAAGCTCTTACTATTATGTACTATTACCGTGTTCACATATGTAATCTATACACAAACTTCGCGTCGAATATTTACTCCAAGTACGTTTGCCCGAAATATAGGATAAAATTTAAACCGAGTTATATTCTACGTGCTTCTAGCATAACGTTTACTCGTGTTTACGACATATTATTTTATACTACTTGAAATTTCGGATTCAGTCGTTCAGTACGCGATTTTTGGCAGAATAGTTGTTAACTAAGCCATAGAGAGAGATCATATAAACAATAAATTAACCGTAGTTGTAAAAGAATAAAATGTTCTTCGAAATTAATATTTTTGTTTTAATATTAATAAAGCCTTTATTAACAGCTACAAAACATACACAATACAAAAACTTTACAAATCAAACTTATAAACTAGGGGGTATAGGTTGTGCATGTTATTGTCGCAGCAAAAAGGTTCTAACTCAGCTGGGCTGGTTTTATTATGAAGGACATGATTTAATCGAGTCTACTGCACCCCTGAAAGAATTTAGAGTAGTTACAGATTTATGAATACTATATGGGTATTGCTATTTAAGTGAGGAATTCGTGATAAACTTTACTTTCTATATCTATACAGAAATCCAATGAAATACGTTAGCATATGTAAATGATTGAAGTACAGAACTACCATAAGTGTTAATTAATTATAAAAAATGCATAAAACGCATTCACGACCATTAACCCTTGCGTGGTAATCAGAGGTTTAGGTTTCTATGGCCCAATTGCCCACATGTTGACCAGATTAGTCAGTACTCAATTTCACAGGTGGTAAGCCATGGCGCCCTTTCCAAGCACTAACTATCACCCTCACCGGAGTATATGATGTATTTCATAAACATATTTTTATTACAAAAATATACATAGAAATTCATTAAACTTCATAGCCATTGGAACATGCTCAAGAAGGATTTGAACTCTGTTCCCATTGATACAGAGTCATCCCCAAACAACTGAGCTACATCGTTAATTAATTACTCTTGTATCAATCTCATTCACAAATGTTGGCATATGAAAAAACATACGCATTCTTTTAATGAACAAGTAAAGCCGTGGGCAAAACGAGTAAGCTATAATAGCCTGTATATACATATGAATGAAGTCATATACACGACAGTTTTTTGTTTTCACCAAAAAGTCTTCCCAAAGAGGCTGGCTCATTTTTTCCATTCAAAACACCTTGTTAAAACGGGAACCGGTCGTGGATAGGTGAAAAATGTGGATGTGGCTTATTTCAAAAGAGTATTTTAAAATAATAAGACATAACAGTCAGATAGACGCTATATTGAAAAAAGATGACGTTAGGTGTACCTATAACCGCCAAAAGTGTATGAGAAGATGTATGAATGTCAATGAAGCGAAAGTGGTCTGTCAGGATCGGGACAAATGGGGATCCGTGATCTCTGCCTACCCCTCTACAGAGAATTAGGCGTGATGTGTAGGTATGTATGTATTTTAAAATATACGTTTAAGTTTTGATATTGCTTTGAGCTTATACATACACACACGACTATTTCCCTGCAGTGTAGTAGGTGGAGATCACGGATCCCTATCGGTCCCCTGACAAACCCCTTTCGCTTCATTGACTCTCATAAACCTCACATACACACGCGGAGGTTATAGGTTCTTGTAACGTCACCCTTAAAGCTTATGCCTGGCAGAATAAATATTGTTTATTATTTAGTCTGTATATCTGCTTAGCTTCAAGAATTCTCAGAATTCAGAGATGTACTTATATAATAATTTTTGATACTAACTATAGTAATAACAATGTAATTATGATAAAACAATATGTGGTAACTCAGTTATTAGGAAAGATATTTACCAGTATAATTTTTTTTATTTTTTTTTACAGTAGAATTTCAATACTAAGAGACAACCAGTGTCAGACAAATGTTTTGACTTTCAATGAATGTACTGTACTTGTACTTATGTTGAATGAAAACATTTGACTTTGACTTTACCCCTATTAAATTAATACTCAAAATGTAAACGTGTAGACGATTCATGTATTGTGTTAATTAGCTTCTTAATTTTATACATATTTTTACATTCACGTCTTTCAATCCCTTTCGGTGTGGACAAACAAAACAGAAAATAAATGCGTTCATTTCCATAAATATGTCTCACAAAAAACACAAAATGATAAAGTGAAAAAAACTGAACCGAAATAACGTACTAATTTTTAGGAAAAATAATAAAAGAAGTAATAAGAAATAAAAAAACAGATTAATAAAAGACTCTAGTCCATAAGTATCATAATTTAGTACATAAATATAGATTAAATTTACCTATACCAACTGGATTCCTCAAAGATTCAATTTACCTGTACCTGCATCTAAAATTACACCAAGTAACTAACTCCGCACATTTCGGATTACTTCATAAACCGGTTTCGAAGTTCGACAACTGCTCCGGCTTTTGTGCATAGTTATTTGATCGGTGTTGCTGTGGTGTAGTTAAATGTTACAGGTTTCTCATGAATATTCAGTCGGTTCTACCGGAGAGATAGCTTAGGGAAAATCATTGAAAATAATGAGCAAGGTACACGGTTTGGTTTATGAGTCAATATTGTTTATTAAATCCGAGCCAATAAGACATATAACAATCAGATAGACGCTATATTGAAAAAGGGTGACGTTAGGTGTACCTATAACCGCCGAAAGTATATGAGAAGATTTATGAGTGTCAATGAAGCGAAAGTGGTCTATCAGGAGCAGGACAAATGGTTATCTGTGATCTTTGCCTACCCCTCTACAGGGAATCAGGCGTGATGTGCATGTATGTATATGTATGTAAATCCATCCAATCAAATTATTTTTATTTATCGCTGACATTACCATTATTTTATATATACATACCTACACCGCCATACATACATAAATTCAAGCCTCTACGTCTCTAACGGGATAATTATCGATCGTCACCAGGAACGATTCTCACAAATATCTTGCTTCAGTCACACCCATTAACCATATCTGACATGCTCTTCTGTTCTTCACGCTACGTACACCCGCCTTGAGAAGAATAAATATTGTATTATACACGTATTTAAATTAAAGCCCAAAGCACATCCATTTTATTCGTAAACTTAGTTCTCTAAGTAAAGTACTCTTTAAAAAATTGTAAAACGGCGGAAACACCTCGGTGCATCAAATTGTATTTTCAACCTTATAGCCATAAAAGATGTGTTGGTTTTCCGACGTTAATTGCTTGATAAGTATGCATCGTAAAAAGCACACGTAGCTCTGTATTTGCAGAGAGGATGCAAAAATGACATTAAATTATAGCAAAAGTTTAAATATTTTTTGGATTTACTAATAAAGTATCTTATCATCATATCTTATAAAGTATCTTTTGATTTACATAATGATTAAGTACTTACATTATATTTCGAGAAATATTGCTAGAATAATAGCAAAGATTAAACAGCCTAAGCTCACGTATGGTTTTCCTTTTACATTAATTGATTAAGGGTTTATTTTTCACAACTCAATGGGTCATGTAGAAACATACTATACATATCTACAAACAACATTATGATGGATAGACAAAAACAATTTTTTTCGATTTAATTCTGATATAACACTCTGTTTCTTATATACATTTTCATATTTAACCTGACTGGGAATATACACGTCTAATAGACTTTTATAAAAGTCCTTTTTGCATAACAGACCAGTCTATAAAAAACACTTTAACAAAAAAAACAAATATTTTATCTTATTAAATAAAAAATCCAGTCACATTTACTTCTATCGTTCAACCACAGCTTATGTAAAGCGCTCATGCCCGCTTGCAACTCAATGTACTGCATTTTTCAAAAGCATAACCTCGTGAAAAAGGCTTAAGTGTACAGCTATGCTACTCTAATATATAACTTATGTTTAATTACAAGAACGCAATTTCAAATGCACTTTTTCACAGCGCTTATTAATAAAAATACTTGTTATTTTTCTGTCAAAGTCCGCCATTTTGAAACGGTGGCGGGTGTATTTTTTTATTTCGTTTGTTTGAGGCAAGGATGCCGGTCGTTTATCGAGTCGATACATCGTTATCGCTTTTTTAATAGTGTCTGATTAATCTTGAAGTGAAGTGGGGCTTCTTATCGTGCCACTGACATATATTTCGATAATGTCCTTCTACTGTAAGATGTAAAGGATATTCTGATAAAAAGCTTAATGATACGGAGAAAAATTTAATTATTAAGATCAGTTGATAATAGTTTTTGATTGTTCATATTCTGGGAATATTAATAGTGTCTATATTTGGCCCTTTTTACATTTATTACGTCCATATCCTTTCAAGGTACACAGAATCTTGAAGATATAATATCACATCGATCACTTTCTCCAAAATATTCCATAGACCATAAACCATTGGATGATATGCCGGAAAGAACGGCAGCTAGTTAGCATTTTTTTTACGTCCCACCTAGCACGACACAATATCATTATAAATATAATTTAAATTGAAATAATCTATCAAGATTGTCATGAATAAGAACTTATTTTATTAAAACTTGTGTTAAAAAGTATCGTATTATTTAGGACAAAAGATCTTTAATAAAATATTAAGCTAATTAATATATAAAGGATGGACAGATCAATCAATTGGTCTCGCAATAACCATGTGTATTGGGGTTCAGTTGCCATATAAAACAATTCTAAAAGGTGACTAGCCCATCGCACGATAAATTTACCCTAATAAGAACGGCAGCTAGTTAGCATTATTTATACGTCCTACCTAGCATGAGACTCCGTGACTAGTACGACCTCAATATTTATGTTAAAAGAGATTAAGTTGTTATTATGTAACTGGGGTTCTGTCTTCCCTAAATAGAATAAACGGACATCAGTATGTACATATATACATTCGATGACCTCCGTGGCGCGATCGGTTAGACACCTGAACGCTAATCGTGGGGTCCCGGGTTCGATTCCCGGTGGAGGCAGAGTTGAGAACAATGCTTTTTTACTGCTTTCAAGTCTGGTTGTTGATTTATATATGCTATATATGTATAATAAGTATATATTTATTAAATATACGTTGACTACTACCCTTAACACAAGTCTTAAATGTACTTACCAAGGGGCTAGTTCAATTGGTGTAATAATGTCCAAATATTATTATTATTATTACACATTAAAAGTCACGTCCTTCAATCCTTTTCGAGGTGGACAGAACCTCGGAGATATAAAAACAATACGTGTCTCTTTATAGGATGAATATTGAAGTTGTGATGTCATATGGAACAATGGTGACAGGTTACTAGGTCAATAGATTCCATGCATCCCTGATCCATTAGTCGCCTCTTACGACATGCTTGGAATAACGGCAGATAGTTAGCATTCTTCTTAGTCTAACAAGGAATATCAATATAAGTATTATGCGGTCAGTGAGTTAGTGCGCTATTCATTTGTTGTTGACGTCATTGAATACGGATTGCAAAGCACGTGTTGATGTATCACTACATAGTGTAAGACAAAGTCGCTTTCTCTGTCCCTATGTCCTTTTGTATGCTTAAATTTTGAAACTACATAACGGATTTTGAGCGGTTTTTTTCAATAGATAGAGTGATTTAAGAGGAAGGTTTATATGTATAATAACATCCATTAATTAGTGGAGTAGGCTATATATAATGTATACCCGTGCGAAGCCGGAGCGGGTCATTAGAGTTTTTATAAACTAATAACAATGTTTCGTGTTTTAAAAAGCCGGGCTAGGCAAACTTAAGTAAATAAGCATTTAAGGATTAAAGTTGGACATGTTATGCGGATGAATGATAGCAGATTGAAAAAAGGAATATACATGAGTGAAGTCGAAGGGCGGTTACGTAGGGACCGGCCTAATAAAACGAAAAAAGGTGACGTTAGAGCACCTATAACCGCCAAATGTGTATGAGAAGATGTATGAGTGTCAAAGAAGCGAAAGATGTATGAGTGTCAGGATCGGATTAATGGGGATCCGTGATCTCTGCCTACCCCTCTACAGGGAATCAGGCGTGTATGTATGTAAAGTAAAAACGTCAGCCATTGATGAAAAGATCAGTTAGAGCTAGAAAAACATTTAAAGCATATTGAATGCATAATATTGTAATTTTACACGTTAATAATTATTTTTTGATGCCGTTACAAATATTCCTAGTATTTGTGACGTCATTTTAACACATTTGTACATAGACAAGTGCACATTCCCTCAGTGAACGTGTATTACCTATACACATACATAAATTCACGCCTCTACTTCCCCAACACGATAGGCAGAGACTATCGATCGCCACCTGGAACGATCCTGACAAATCTCTCTTGCTTCACTCACACCCATTAACCTTCTCATACATGCTCTTCTGTTCTTCACGCTACGCAAACCTGCCTTTAGATAAATGTTTCCAATTTTGGTTTGTGCGTTCTACGCGGCCTACCTCGTCCAACTCTACCTTCCACTCTTGCTTTATAGATTCCTTTCGTAACCCTCTTTTCATCCATCCGTTCCATATATTTATGTTAATATCGATGTACTATATAGTATATAAAGCCATCATAATAATGTCATGTAATCAAGTTGCACACAGCAGGATATCAAAGTAGCATTCTTATTATGATGTCATTTCTGCAATATCAATGCAATATATTGAGAAACCTGACGGGTAAAGATAATAAATATCGAGAAATAATACCGTAGTCCTGTGATAGTCTGGGACGTAAGAGAATGCTAACTAGCTGCCGTTTTGATATGTTGGACTAAGGGACTAGGGGTAAATGGAATCTATTGGGTGATGGACTAGTATCTGTCACTAATGTTCTATATGAATGCCATTACAACTCTAGCATTCTTTTCATGTGCCAGACTAAACCGGGTCATGCCATTTTTCCTATAATGATAATTAAGTTTATAAGTGTTATAAAATATGTCTAAATGAATGCTCATAGTAATATGAATATTTGTGCTCATAATAAAGTAAAACATCCTCATACAAATCATTTGAAAAAGAAAACGGATTTAATATTAATATGTACTTATAAAATTATGATTACGTTAATATTTTCGAGAGACTGCGATTTTTATTCATTTAACAAGAAAACGGGACTTATCGCGTATATTTTAAATTACCTTCGTTACCTTACATTTTGACCATTAGGTAATAAATACTTTGTTTATAAAATATACGCGATAAGTCCCGTTTTCTGCTACAAAAAAACGTCTTAAAAAGCCTACACCGACTAAAAATCTCCGCAAAGAAACTTGTCAATACCTACTCTTAAGTCCTCACATTCATTCCGTATTTCATTCAGCATCCTCATTAAACCTTTGCCTGCGAGAATTACAAAATAAAAAAACCCGTTTGACAGCCGCATTCCCGCTACCTGCTGTCACAGGGTTACACAAATTGACAGCTTTATAGCTTCATTGATATGGGCGCGATACACGTTCGTTTTTTTCGTATAGGATGATGGGTGCTTTAAAAAAGGTGAGTATTCAATGAAATTGTTAAATATACATTAATAGGTGTTATATAGATATGGAATCACTGTAGAGGGGTAGGCAGAGATCTTAAATCCCGATCAGTCCCGATCCTGACTAACTACTTTCACTTCATTGACACTCATACGCCGTTTCATACACACTCGACAGTTATACAATTATGTACTTCTAACGTCACAACGTAACGTTCGTTAGAAGGGATGTAAAGAACCTCACCGCTCGCAAAATTTTGACCAAAAAAAAGAGGTTGGGCCGAGTAGTCGACGACTGGGGTGTCAAAATATTAGGTCCTTTTCCGGTTTAGTAATAGTGATCCTCAGTTGTATAAGCTCAAAAATATTGGATAGCCAGTTGTGATATTCTATATTTAAAAAAAAATATTGATCGATACAAAACATAAAACATATGCTTCACGACTTGTGTATACACACTCCTTTTTTATAGTATTTTTACCCATACCTAACATGCCTTTGAAATTTCAAAGATAAAAGCACTCAAGCCTCTGACTACCCTGCCACAATATAAAAATAAGTGTATAGACCAAGTCGTGAAGCGTATGTACATGTACATATGTTTTTAGGTATTAGCAGGGGCTTAGGCTTAAGCCCTTGTAAAAAGGAAAGAATTGATATTTTGTTTGGTATAAAAATATTATATCATACAAAACATATTTTACATACACACGAGTATAAACACAACAGTTCAGAGGGTATTAGTAAAACAAACGGCGCCTTTTGAGAATACCCTCACAAAACACGAATAAAGGGGTGCAATGTTTTTCCTTAATCTGTGTTTGCCTACGGAACATTTCCCCGACATGATTTATTCCTCGCTTAGTGATTTATTGCTTGCAGAAATCAAGTGTTCTGCCATAGCCAACCAACAGCTTGGGTGTCCAACACAGATTTCTGTCTCTACCCTAGTCTGTGTTTCTTTTCAATCGCACTTTTTGTGATTTTGTTTGTTCAAAGATTTTGATTTTGATGGAAAAAAAATTCTCTTGTTTAGTTAAATAATTTAAGGGATACTATTACATCGATGGAACTAGCCCCTTGCTAAGTTTAATTACGATTTGTGTTAAGAGAACTGTGTACTAGGCAGCGTGTATTTAAGATATATGTAGTTATTACCGGTTGTGGTATTAAAAAACCAAATTTTAATTTACATACATCACTTAAAATAGCTAACGGTGAGGGGAAAAAATGTGAGGAAGCCACTGCAATATGAATACTCTTACGGTTAATAATCTATACTCATCAGGTACTGACTATCTAGTCAAACGCGGGTTTTGAGTGGATACCTAACATACCTTCAAAATTTGGGAGATGGGCTCTCCCGCCTCTGACTACCACCGCATAAAAAAGAGAGAGTGTGTATACTCACGATGTACATATGTATCTAAAAAGGTAAAGAAAGATATTGCACACTGTTGCATATGTAATATGAAAATTTGTGTAAAGAAAGTTAATTTGATACTGTTTGATTTAGATAAATAACGATTTAATATAATATTGATCAAGTATACAATATTTCCAACTTGATAGTTTAATTTATTTAGAGTAGTGATATGAATGGGAAAGATCAAGGAGTAGGTAGATACAGTGTTCCTACAAGAATAATAAAGTGAAGGAATAAAATTATACAAATATACCAGTTTTTTTACTGTTTACATGTCAAGGTATTTTAGGTCATCTGAGACTGAGTCAGAAATTTGATCTATAAGTCAGTCAGTTATAAAAATATGATTTTAAGTAACCGATCCAAAAGATGTGCACAAGTTGATATACATGTAAGGCATATTTGCCGGTTTTATGCAGGTTAAAGTGACTCGAAATAGGTCGTGTAATATTACATACGGCGATGGTCGACAGCTTTGTAATACTTTCCGCTACTGCAGTCTAGATTATAATGTAAAATAAAATAGCAGTAGTAGTTAATAATGGAAGAGAAACATAATGAGCTTGAGAAATAAAAATTATTACTTACTGTTTTCTAAATTTGGTTACCTCCAGCGTTATTGTCAAGCGATACTGATGTTAATGCCACTTTAAATAAGCATGCTCTCCTCCAGATTAGTTCACTGATTAATCACGATGTTGTCAATTTCCTTTCCAGTAACAACCGTAACTCTTTAACAAAATCATATAAACAAATTTCAGTCTAAATAGGCGTAACTTCTTAGTAAGAAAATAAGATAGGCATATACAAAACACCACAAAATATGGTGTTTGTCTGATTATTTGGTATTTAGGGAATCTTTAATGTTACATTTTGATTTGAGATCTTAATATGTTACGTAGTAAACGTAAAATGTAAAAGTTTACTTGGGACATAAATTTTTTTTGTAACACAACGAGTGACAAAATTTACAAAAAGAATAATTTATAAAGTGATACTTTTATTATATGGTCTCAAACTTTTTTGTCTGTGTTTTGCATGTTGCATGACGGTCGTGACATGGTGTGTAGTGTAATAGTACCAATACTCCCTTTTGGTGGCGGTGTATGCATTACATACTAAACATCTTTAATGCTACAGCATAAGTTATGTCTATAATATGAAAAAAGTTTCACTTTTATCGTGGTTTTATAAAACAAATAACTTTTTTAATTATATCAGTACACAATCTGTAAATTTACATCACAACAGGCATTCGCATTGCATTGTGATACAGTGTAACAGATTATGACCATAGTGACCAATGTTTTGAGAACACATTCCGGTAACAGTGAAAATAGTAAATATAATCCGCGACCCCCTTGAGGTCTCCAAAGAGCACATGTGTTTGGCGGGTAGCGCCAGTAATGGCAGCCATCAACTAGATACGTATGCGTTGGGCACACAAAGGCTTACCGCACACAGCACTTCATGGTAGTGCAACCTCCCACACAAAACTCCGAAGTCGTATAACGCCATTGCAAGCCCCGTCGCATGCTCAGCTTATAGTACCCCACCATCTCCAGAATTAACAAAGTGGGGTACAAAACGGTACCACGGCTACACTTTTTGAGAACAGTACAGAAATCTGACGAATATATTCCAATCTAGATCAGCCTACGCTTAGTGTCGCGGAGCCCAGACCATGGCTTTGCAATCCAGGTGGCTCCGGACAATGGCTTCATATAAAATCCTCAGTGCCCGTACTTTCGAGAGCCCCAGATACTCTTGCGAATATTCAGATTGTGCTCCCTAAATTACAGCTCTAGGACGAGCAATACGCCCAAGGCTCTAGCCCTGTTGGTACTCCCCATGGAGACTCAGTCCATGGCATAGTCTAACTCTAACTGAGACCCTGAACAACATAACTGCATACTTATCGAATTGAAGCGTACTTGTAGATATTGAACGCCTCAAAACACTACCGCTATTAATAGTCTTTCACTAATCTACCTCTAAAGTATGAAACGTCCGTTATAAATAGGGTAAAACTAAAAAAAACACTTTCACTCAAATTTCATTGTTTTTGATAAACAATAAGATGAAGAAAATAGCTAAAACCATATACTTATCAATTCTTCTGAATTCTTCGCTAGAATTTTCTACAACTGCAGTTATACTTGCGCCTTTGCTAATAGTAATATATCCCTCAGCAGTCCTGAACGATCTCTCAAATATCGATGCTTTCCTGCCTTTGTCATCGTTTTTGACTCTTTCAGTCCTGACAGTCATAACACCTCGATCTGTTAGAATCACTCTTTCGTAGATTTTTTTGGTATTGTTGGGCCACAAGTAACATTTGCACAAGTTGTAGAGGCATCTCCCGCATCGATATGAATTGGATTCTGAACAATCGCAAGCTGTTTCTGTACAGCTTACGCAGTACAAAGATCGCCTAGGACTTCCGGTAATATTCGCTGTATCAGTTCGGTTCCCCAGAGAACTTGTATGGTTCACATCATCTTGTATTGCGAAACCTTTTGTCAAGTTTTTGTTTGATTCTTCGAAGTCTTTTCTTAGTAGTTTTTTCTCCTGCAACAATTTTAACAATTTCTGTTTGGGTGTGATGGGTTACCTTTTGTAATATAGCTTATTAAAATGAAATATTCTATATATATATATATATATATTCACAATAAAAAAATACTATACATATTGAAGAAATCTAATTATTGCACAAATCGGGTATAGTTAATGCTTGTAAATGACAACACCTGTCCTATTGAGTACTGAGTATCTGGTCAACAAGTAGATTCAAAGTGGGAACAGAATTACATTGCCGAGATGGGCACCCGAGCCCCTGTTACCCCGCAAAGGTTAATGATCATTCAAGCGTTCGTCTTTTTTGTGAATGTATCTGTAACGTATCCAACGTTTGAAAGTCCTTAGGGATAAGACTGTAATATATTTATTATAAGTTTATTATTACGTGTTTGATTTTGGGTGCAGACTATTTGAGATATCAACATATAAATCAACTTAACTGAGCTGTAAATAATTGTACTTGGTACCGTTGGTATTTTATTACATAAACCAAACACTTTCAGTCGTCTACGGATTGTCAACAAAGTCAGCAGCTCAGTGAAAATTGAAAATACAAATATTTATTTTCGGCAGAATATTTAGTCCATTGTGATGCCAAACTGACCAAATATGTTCGTTTTGGTATAAGATTTAGATCCTCTACTGGAACAAACCAAAGAGCAAGGAAGGGAAGAAATGGAGCTTCAACCTCGTTTTTCTTCGGTTGTAGCAAATGGCGGCGTTGGCATAACCATGGTGACGAAATAACAAGAAGTGCAAACGCCTTGGCATCAGTGTTTGTACTTTCGCCGACATAACCTTAGTAGTCAAAGGCAGAATATATAATAAATAAATAAACCAAACACCTTCTTCTTTGAAGTTTAAGTTGAGAGTGATGCACGCGGATGACAGTGTATATTTTGGAAAAAAAAAATCTGCAATTTAATTTGTCAAGTAAAATTGAGCGATAACCGGGATTTGGAAGGAAATTCTGGATTTTTTTGTTTGTCGCAAAACTCGATTCTGTTAGCATAGCCACGTGGCAACAAATACAGAGAGTTAGGCGTCAGATAGTCATGACCATTTCTTTTTGCCGACTTAGCCTTTAAGGTATAAGGCGTAGTAAAGATTATAAATTAAAATACTTTTAGCCGAATACAAATCTAGCATAGAATCCTTTGCGGTTTATGAAGTCCTATTGAAATTCGTAGAGAAAATGAGAATTTGTAGAGCTACAGTTTAATATCGGAATAACAACTATCTAATAAAACAAACAATCATAAAGAAGAGCGTAAAAAGAAAAATAAAACTGAACTTAATTGAATCTTCTCTGTTAAGCCCGTAATCACAAAAGCACTTCTCAAAATGGCAGATATTACATCTTCTCCAAGATCCAGTGAGACATGGGCAAAATACCTTCTTTTGGCATCTTTTACAGTTCATAAATCCAACTGGTTTCATTTTCTTGTTTGCGAAACATCTTCTACCGACGCCTGAAAGTTTCGATTTTGTGTCATTTGCTGACACGATTAGCGCTTTAGCCATACTTTTCAATTTCCTTGCCCTCGTACCCTGTAACAATATCGTTTTTGTTTGTATTCTGAAGCATTTTCATGATGGTAATGCAACTTCAAACCGAGAAAAAACTGTTTTTTGTGTAATATAGTTATATCTTCAACATTTGAATTTATCTAGTAATCATGTTACACAATTTTTCTACTCGTAGGGGTTACGATCACAACTAGATATAAATGACAAGAAGTTATCAACTTAAGACAGTGAGGACGAAGTAAACTATTTATAAAACAATACAATCAATTCATCAGCCTATGACAGTCCACTGCTGGACGTAGGCCACCCCAAGGTAACGCCACAAAACACGATCACTCGTGGCCCTCAGCCAACCACTACCAGCGACCTTTTTCACGTCATCAGTCCATCTGGCAGGGAGGCGTCCTACACTACGTTAACCGAGACGCGGTCGACATTCTATAACAACTTTGCTCCAGCGGTCGTCGGTTCTACGATAGATGTGGCCGGCCCACTGCCACTCCAACAAACAATTCAATTCAACCAAGGATGACTATTTTACGTTGTATTCGTGATATAATCCGATGCAGTTGAACCTGCAGTCAAATAATTCAACCAATGACATAAA
>JAMBLF010001668.1:0-47196 GCA_030578115.1 Leucoptera coffeella
TCCATCACGCCTATATGGGTGTCAATGAAGTGAAAGTGGTTTTTAGGATCGGAAGTGATGTGTGTGTGTGTGTGTATTTTAGTTCTTGCATGTTTTGTACATGTAAACAAAAGTTTATTATTTATAGAGCAATGGGATAGCAACAGATGAATGTCAATAAAACACCGATTTAAATGCTAAAGGTGACCTAGAATCTATATTTTTTTAAAAACTATCGACCTCCAAAAGGATACAAGGACGTATGTAAGTACACTTAAGACTAATTTGAATACGACCAGTTTATATTACTTAATCCTAAATTTTATTGTCTTATAACTATCTACTTTTTTGTGTTTGTATATTACATATAAACACATATATTCACGCCTGTACGACTTTTAATACACGTTCTGTTTTTCACATATAAATAACGACTTATCTTTAAGGGTAAATTGAGATACACGTGCCTATCAAATATCATAGCATGCAACCTACGTTGTTGTAAACGAAATGTTTATTGCTCCGAAAAATACACACATCTCCTCACGATCTTTTCCCTAAACTTATTTGCATATTCATTAGATAAAAGATTAGATTTTCCCTATCGTTTGTAGATTTATTAAAGCAATATAAATTTAGTGCTAATTAGTTTATTTACACAGTCAAAAGATGTGAATTTAACTAAACTTCTAAGCATATTTAATATTCATGTAAATCCCACATTGTATAATAATTTTTATATCACGATTTACTGTTACCACGTGGATTAGTTTATACATGCTATCGCAATGTGATCTATGTAACGTTTCTATGTATGTGTATGTGTGAATATGCTAGTTACTTGAGCAAAAACATCGTGATAAACTCTATCTATCCCTCTAGATAGGTAGTAATAGTCTCTATGCACGCTAATAGCCTGTTCTGTTTTGGTTTATTACATTAAATTCTACATGCACGCATTTACTAAGGAGATAGGCAGAAACTATGGATCACCACCTGGAATGATCCTGAAGAATTCTCCCTTGCTTCACTCACACTTAATAACCTTCTCATACATGCTCTTCTATTCTTCAAACTGCATACACCCACCTTAAGAAGAATGTTAACTTTGAGTAGCCAAAGATATTCGTATTGAATACAGTAGTCAAACATGCTTTTGACTACATTGAAATAATTGTTTTCCCTTATTATGTATTATTAAAGAAAATCTCAGTTTAATGAGGACGAACGTTATTTAAGAATTAAATTTCAATGACCGATGATTTACAATCAAATATAAATTTACGTTATTGAACATCTCAATGTTTGAGCTTCGAACAATCGAATGACCCTAAGCCCTTATACCTTACGTATGGTATTTGTATCTCTCATTACCGGTTCGTAATAATACAGGCGCTGGCAGTTCAAGTGTGTTTCTAAACCAAACCCGTATGACTTTTGCAATATCCCGATCACCTTTATAGAAAATTAATCGCCCATAAGCCCATTTAGTGGAAGCACGTGGTCTTCAATGAAACTTCTTCTAGAACCTACTGTGGATAGTGAAAGGTATAGATGTGGCTTTTATAATATTGTTTTATTGTGTTTATAAAGTAATACTTCAGTTCTTACATCATGAGGAAACCTGTGTATTATATTCATGATAGTATATTGTATTCTATGATTTGTGCTATAGTTATTCGTTCACATGGCTTCATGGATTATCATCTGTAATGTTGGGTGCTTGCTGATGGTAATGGGTTTGATTTGGCTATTATATCGGAAATAGACTTGTGTTTAAAATTAAGAGGATTAATTAATTCTTTATTACCTATTATATATTACATATTTAATCATGCACATCTGAATTAAATTATGCATTGATCGTGAGCTGTAAATAAAATTACTTAAATTCAATTACATTGTTAAAATAAAAATGAGAATACTGGAATGTTAGATTTAGGTACATTCTTTCGACCCTATGTCTCTCATCGGAACGATCAATGAGGACAAGGAAAGATTTCGTCCCAATGTGACATATAACAGTCATATAGACGACATTTTAAAAAAGTAACGTTAAAAGTAACCATAACCGCCTAAAGTGTATGAAGAGGTGTGAAATGGGGGCATCAGTGATCTATAACTTCCCCTTCACATGGAATCGGGCGTCATGTGTACATATGAAACAAAAGGAGCGTAAACGTAAGCCATCTCTACACTTTCGCAACTCTACACAAAAACCCGTAGAAAATCATCACATGACTATTGCTCAACGTGTTGCTTCGCCTCTCGATGGAACCACAATAGCCTCCGTGCGTCCAGCCTCCCAAGGTCTATTTGGCCTATTGAATGCTAAAATGATAAGCGAACACGCGATAATGTGCTCAACTGTGCTAACTGTTACATAATGATGTGGTTGTTTGTGGAGTGGCTAGTGTAAGAAGATCTGTCTTTAGTGCAATGGAATTTGAAACATTTCGATGGTTAAAAGGTAGTAAGCGACAAAAAGTTAAATGAAAGGAAAGCTGTTTAAAACTTTGAGTTTTAGACATACTTATGTATTATTATTAATATGATAATATGTTGCTAGGGTATAAAGCCAGCAAAATTCATAGTATAGTAGAGGCCCGAGAATAAGCTCAATCTAAATATGAATATTTTTAAAATGAACTTATTTAATGAAGGATTGATATCTCGTGTCCTAGTCAGGAAAATCACATATTCTGTCACTTTCATCGTATTTTTAGGTGTTGTAATTTGTACGTTTGTTTAGTGGCAGGTTGTGCCTATTGTATAATAGATTTCATTGCCCCTAGTTCCTGTAGCCGCTTTCTTCCACGACAAAAATAAATCACTATTACTTATTATATCTTCGTCCCAGTAGCAGAAAGTCTTTACAATAATTCATCAATTGACATTACGATGACAGATTATAATGAATGGAGAAACAAATAAATGGTGAGACGAACGGTATCTATTAACTATAATTATATTCCAAAACTAGCCTATTAACCACGAGCGTGATTCTATGTCGATTGAATCTCCAATTGTGATCCGATCTTAATTAGTATTTGCATTGAATTACAATTAAAATGAACTATGATCGACGGTAATGTTTTTTTGTAATTACAATAAAAACAAGATAATGATCGACAAAAGCAACCTATTAAGAATAAAACTATTATTGTATTTTATATTTATATAATTGAACATTATGTCTGTTTTACAGCCTTTTAATTATTATCTTTAGAGTTACATTGCATATATACGTAACCACGTCCTACAATCCCTTCCGGTCAGTGCCTAGGTCACTTTTAGTATACCTACGAGTATCAGATCCTATAGTAATAATAATATTTGGACATTATTACACCAAATTGAACTAGCCCCTTGGTAAGTACGTAAGTATATTTAAGAAATATATATGTGTATGTTATACATAGATAAATACATATATAGCATGTATAATCAACGACCAGACTGGAAAGCAGTAGAAAAGCGTAGTTTTTAACTCTGCCTCCAACGGGAATTAAACCCGGGACGAACACGATTAGCGTTCCGGCAGCTAACCGATCGCGCCACGGAGGTCGTCAAATCCTAAAATCTTTGACCATTTAAAGCCCACGTTTCATTACATAGCCAGTAGTAGTACCCAACGTATAGTAAAAGTTGTTTAAGATAATAATGTTTCCTCACAATATTTACTCTTACTGAAACTTATAGCAGATGGTCACCCATCGAAATATGATGCCCAACGATGCTTAAATTTGGAGATATTACGAGATCACCTGTATCAAGACGGTTACATCCGATGTCTATAGAATGAAATCACTCGTCTTGTGTTATACATTAAAACATAACATTCTTAATAAAAATACATATACGAAATGCGTCGAATACTACGATGAGGGAAAACATCGTGAAGAAACCTACCTGTTCCCCGAACAGGTAATAGTTAGTGCTTGTTAATGGCGGCATGGCTTACCACCTGTCACATTGAGTACCGACTATCTGGTCAACACGTGGGTTCGAGGTGGCCATAGAATTACAACCTTCGCAATTGCGGAGATGGACACCTGAACCTCTGACTACCCCTCACGGGTTAATGGTCATGAACGCGTTTCTCTTTTGTCTATAACATTCGCTAAAAGACTATTGTACACACAATCCCTCTTGTATTGTGACGGGGTAGTCAGGAGCTTCAGTACGTGAGAGGTACAGAACCGTATACCGACACTGACTATTACCTATCCCGAGAGATAGGCAGGTTTCCTCACAGAGTTTTCCCTCAACGTTAGCGGTTGTAAATTATGTACATAAATGAAAACACATTTAACATTGTATAATACTTGTTTTTTAATTATACTATCATTACAATTAACTCTTGTGCATCGCAATGTAAGAAATCTATGTAATTATGTATCATCTACTACCCACCTTGAGAAATTAGTAACCCATTGATCTAGTTACGTAAGGCTCTTAAGGTAAAACTAAGGTGATTGCACTCGGAAAAGGGGACAAGAAGTTAAAAAGTATTGTTTTAAAGCGGTCATGGAAAACATAAGAAATAACCTGAGTGAAACATAAAAACGGAAATCTTTTGGGGTTTTTCCGATATTGTTTAACTAGATGGTGTATGATCATAAAAAACACTGTGAGGTAGAACTGACCTCTCCCTACTTTCAATGTATGTTAACCGTTTAGTTCATGCACTTAAATATTCAGTAATTATTTGATCCAGTTAATCAATACCAAATTAATTTATTCCCGTATCACCGTATACAAAATCCGAGAAATAGATTGGTTACCTCACGATGCGTTCCCTCTGACCTAGCTGCTGTTATTTCTGGCATGAAGAACATTTAAGATACTAAAGGTAATTGGAATTTATTAGTTTTGTACCTATTACCTACTTTCGTAATCACTCGTATGGGTACCCATTCAGAGACCTTTCTCAGTGTCGTTTAACTTGATTGATCTCAGCAAGAACATGTGTTTTTGCTACCACTGCAGCTTAAAGTAATCTATAGTTGAAGTAAAGCTTAAGATATTTATATAAATATAGGGAGAGATGTTAAAAAGCGTTACCCTAAAGAAGTGCCTGACCAGGTCAGTAAAACAAGCACATCTTAGTTCTTCGTGCATGACAGTGTCACGCATCACTGCCCCAGTGATATCATGGTGATCACAAAAGAATTATGTCGCCCTGACCTCTACGTGCTGCATTGTGTATTATATAAGACCTAAAACATAATAGTTACGTGTAAGATAGGCGACTAATGTACCTTGAACCTAACTGGCTTACAAATCTATATGAACGTGAAGGTCTTTTAAGCTGGTCGAATTATTTAATGACCAAAATAAATTGAGCTACAGTTTCATAGTCATTGTAAGTTATTAAGGTTCGTCTTAGATTGGTTGTCTGCCTTGAGAACTAGCTATTACGTGAAGTATAGAGTGAACTTGAACTTAACTGAAATTTCGCAACTTTGTTTAATATTTTGCAATAAAGGTCCCGTGGTGCTACGTAAATAGAATGGTAACTATCTACCGTTCTTTCCGGCATGGCGTAAAGAATTAGGGGTAAATTGAATCTATGTATGGACTAGAAACCAGGGCCCTTACTCCACTAATTAACTTTGACAGCCACTCAACTACATCGCTATAGCGATAATTCTGCGTCTCGGCCGTAAAAGTGGCACTCTGCTAATATTTTGACAGCCACAATAGCGCCATAATAGCGAGTCAATGGCACTTCAGTGGCCAATCAAAGTACAGAAATTATTGTCTATGGATTACAACTATTTAAAAAACTGTTTGCACTGACAATGCAGCAATGTCAATTAATGCATATTGATTTAGGAGTTAAAAGTTTTAAGTTTATAACGTAAACGTAACTAAAAACGTACCTGAAAAAATATTTTACGTTTTTAATTGAAACTAAAACTACTAACTAAGCGTGTGAGTGTAGAGATCCCGCCACATAAGGTGGCAGTTGGAGGCGTCGCCACAGTCGCGTAATTCAGTGTTACCAGTAAACACGCCAAAACTAGCACTCACTGTGCCATACGGCTCCATACATTATAGGTTTCATTTGTAACGGTCTTTGGTTGCAGAGCTATAAACTCAAATAAAACAAATTAATATATCAAAGTCAAAATATGTTTATTAAACTATTTCAAACATGATTAATAATTAACGGGACTTATCCTTCTTATTATATATTACATATATTATGTGTTCCTTCACTCTGTCCGCAATAGACCGTTTAGTGTGTTCGACGTAGGATTTCCCACAGCTGCAATCAATCTTATACACACCCTTATATCTTATATCATGAGTATAAATCGCGAATCTCTTAAAACTATTATTTCAAACATGGCACTGAGCATTGTCTTTACATATTTTTTACCGAGGTTAGATCAGCGGAGACCCTAGCTTGGAGAAGAACTAACAAGAAACTCCGGAAATCAATTTATTATAATCACCCTTAACAAACATAAAAATTACAAAGAGTGGGCAAAAAACACAACGCTGGTAATACTAAATTTACCTTTCATACAAAATAACACGCAATGGCGGTAACGTCAAATTTAGTTCCAAGTTTGGCTACTGCCACCTTATGTGGCGGGATCTCTACATTAGATATTGACCATAGACAAAAAAAGCTGTCAAAACAATAGTAGAGTACCAAATGAAGGCTATTGAACTAATATTGAGGCACGTCAGACGCAGAAGTATTTCGATAGCGCTTCAGTGGCCAAAATTTGTTAGTGGAGTGTGAAAAGTGTCAAATTACGGCCATTGAACGAACTGCCACAATGTCGACACTGAAGTAATACTGTGGCCAATATGAATTAGTGGAGTAAGGGCCCTGTTACCACGTCAGTGCATAACTTTAATTATCTAATTAGTACTTTATCAATAATTACTCACATAAACCTCATACAAAACAATTCCATTAGAGGTTTATTTGTTTATAATAATTAATACTATGCCATAAAAATGCCGTTCAAACGTGGTCACTGAGAAGCATGTTAGGAGTGACGTTGAATGGTAGAATAAAAAAAAATATTAACCTTTTTACCGCCTGAGTCGGATATATCCGACAAAAAATTTCGGGCTTGTTCCGCCTAAGTCGGATTTATCCGACAGAAAACTTCGTTAATTATTAACACAATTTTTATACATATTGCGATGTTTTAGCCTAAAATACATTGCTTATTCGAAAGTTTATATATTCAACCTTTTATTTAATGTTATAATTCAGAAGTATATATAACATCTTTATTTTCGTAGGTATTTATCTTTCGATTTAATGTACAGGGCGCTGGGGCGCACACAAACTGATAAAAGTTGTGGCGGTTAAAAGGTTAAGGAAGGTTGAGGTTTCAAAAAAGATGTAGTGACTAAGATTGAAAAGGACACGCTTCGATGGTTTGGACATGTTTATGCAGATGAATGATAGTAGATTTACTAAAAAGAATATATGTGGGTGAAGTGGAAGGGCAGGTACGCAGTGGCCGGCCCAATAAGACATAATATGACATGACAGTCAGATAGACGGCATATTGAAAAAGGGTGACGTTAGAAGTACGTATAACCACCGAGTGTGTATCAGGTGACGTATGAGTGTCAATGAAGTGATAGTGGTTTGTCTGGATGCGGACACTGGGGATCCGTGATCTGCGCCTACCCCTCTACAGGGAAGAGGGCGTGATGTACATAAAAATATATATACAATAAAAAACTTGTTAATTTATTATAATCTTTATTACGCGGTACACCATTCAACGTTAAGTGGACAAAAACATTATTATGAAAATCCGACTCCTCTATTTTTATATTTATTGCTACTTTGGTATGTCAATATCATTAAAATTTGGCAATAAATGACAATACGGAAAATAATTAAATGCTCATCGAAAATACTGAAATGTACACCAAAAATGTACCTAAACGTACAGGATGGGAGGGTTTCGGTTGGAAATTTATTTTTAATGGGTTTGGTTCAATAATTTTTGGAGTGCGTTTTCATATTATTTGATATTCGACTAAATACTACCCATGAAAGGCAATAATAATATTTTAATGATATAAGCAAAGATTGCCATTACGTAATATTTTGCTAAGTTATCTGTCACAGGCACTACTTATTAAATTATTAAGTTAGATACAGTTTAGAAGCAACATATAAAACAAAACAAAATATTCAAAACACCAATGACAATCTTAGTGAGATGCTATTGTTGCACTAAATAAGAACATACAATATATTATCATAATTATTTGTGACTTTATATACGAGTAAGCGTGCTACTTATATTTACGTTAGTTAAAACATTATAGCTCTATATTTGTATGAACAATTACAACCCCTAGTTAACTGCCTTCCTGCTGAACAAGAAAGCTTTGAAATAGAAAATACATTATTCATATGCCGCGTAAAACAAGTTGAATATTGTATACGCTTGACGACAGACCTGAAACAAAGAAAACGCAATCGGAGAATGACAAATTGTTACGAAACATACTCCTAACAAAATTAGTTTATTTGACAAGTCACGTTGGGACACGGTTAGTAGTATTTTAGGCAGTTTATAGTCCTCTGGCAGTAAAAACATAGACCATAAACTGCCTTAAATGTATGAGTGCCATGCATTATTAATATTGCTACTAAAAGGTATGTGTAAAGCCTTCAAAACTAATTTAGCATTTAGTTCGTGTTTAAAATTCAGGCCATAAATGGCTACTCTAAAATAGATTAAATATCTTTTAATCCCTTTTCGGTTAGACCAAACCTCTTCATTTTTAGCAGGATTATTTTTCTATTTTGTTTAAGTATTTATAAATATATTCGTGGCTCAAATCCTTCCCTTCTTCCCTTATTCACCTTTTACAACTTACTAGGGAGAAAAGCAGCTTATTAGCGTTGTATTTATATCTCAGCTAGCATGTGACTAGATATAGTTTATAAGTAACATAGTATTTTTACCTCAGCAAAAGCATCGAGGCAAAGATATGAGAAATAAGTCCTCATGACGGGAGGTTTGCTAGCTCGCACCAACATGAATAGTAAAGTTTTCCTTATGGATACATCCGGTATATCTTCCCATCCACAAGAGTACAGAGTTTGCCTCAGTTCCTCGCACTAGAAATAAAAAAACTAACATCAATTATATGTATGTATTTGACGACCTCCGTAGCGCGATTGGTTAAACACCTGAGCGCTAATCGTGAGGTCCCGGGTTCGATTCCCGGTGGTGGCAGAGTTAAGAACTACGTTTTTCTTCTCCTTTCCAGTCTGGTTGTTGATTATATATGCTATATTATATATGCTATATTATATATATATATATATATATATATATATATATATATATATATCGTCGTTGTCAAACCAAAATCTGCTATGTGCCAAAATTATACTTTCGAGATATTGACAAAAAAAGTTCTATAAATTTTTATATGAATTTGCATTTTAAATACTATATCAAATAAAAGCTATAGATGTTAGAAATGAACTGATTTGTTATTTAACGACGGAGGTTTAATATTTATGGAATATAATGTCTCCCAGTGCTTATAGACACATGGCAGTTTTTTATACGGTAGATTGATCAGTGTTCTATACGCAGACGTCAAAAAGTTAAAATCTCGAAAAAGTGCACATAGCAGATTTTGGTTTGACAACTACTTCTTAAATAAACGTGGACTTAACACAAGTCTTAAATTAACTTAACAAGGGGCTAGTTCGATTAGTATAATATTGTCCTAATTATTATTATGTATGCATGCAATTGTTAATGGGTCTGACTTGATAGCAATATGCAAGGTGACGATCGATATAGTTTGTAGGTGTTCTGTTACAGCAATATATGCGTCAAAATCCGTATATATTAAGATTTCAATGAGAATTAAACTTTTTCAAATCAAAACTACCAAAATCGGATATGCTACATTATCATACAGTAAACACTGATCTATAGCGTCATTAGAATTGACCAATATGAAATCACCTTTTCCATAAGCTGATCACTGTAGTAGCAAGGAATGAAGATATGCACGAAACAGCCAACGAAGAAGAAGGCAAATTCAAGGTTCAGTTCACCACGTTTGAAGGACTGTAAGAAAGAGGGAGTTATAAAGAAAGAAAGAAAGAAAGAAAGACATTTATTCACTGCTATACATACACATTTTAACATAACACTATTTATACACACTTTGATACAACAACAAAAGTCGTACGTATAAGGAGTAGGCACTTGATGCAGTGAAAAGGTGCTGTCTCAGTATTTATAGATATATAATATATTTTATAGATGTGTGTTTATGACTATTACACGTTGGGAGAAAGTCACAGATTACTATGATCATCTGAGCAAATGTGAAGTAATTAATTTATCATCGAACCTTAAAATAGGTTTATCACCAGATAGTGATTACCGACGTGATAGGTAATATTCCTTGTTGCTGCTAACAGGCAACTACTGTTGCTTATTCGAATTACATGGGCATTACATTGCTGGGCTTCCATTTATACTCGTATATTATAGAATGGTATTCTATTTTCTAAAATATTGACAAACTAGAATTGAAGAAAATATATTAACCAAAAAAATTTATTCATACTTTACAAAATATGTTGATTTTTTTATGTTAATAATTACTTACATCTAACACTTGAAACAGTGAAAACGGAATTCCGATTGTTGTGAATTTCAGATTGATTTCATAAAGGGATGACAGGGTTTCGTTCACCAAATCAGTGAATCTGTAATGAAAATAATGTATAATAATACTAGCGACCCGCTACGGCTTCGCATGGGTATAAAATATATAGCCTACTCCACTATTTAATGGATGTAATTATACATATAAACCTTCATCTTGAATCACTCTATCTATTAAAAAAACCGCATCAAAATCCGTTGCGTAGTTTCAAAGATTTAAGCATACAAAGGGACAGAGAAAGCGACTTTGTTTTATACTATGTAGTGAAGGTAATACTTTGTTTATAAGTCCAGTTTTCATGTAAATGAATAAAAATTGGGATTAAAAGAAAATTATGATGCGATCAGAGTTACGACTGTTATTTACTTCTTACATCATCCGTTCCTTTGTTCCTTTCAAAAAGGAGAACCTTTGAAACAGTTTGATGTTATGGTCATTTGACAAATATATATACAAAAAATTATTCCATTTATTTAAGGTAAACAAGGTTATAGGAGAGAGTAAGAGAATATAATTCCCAAGTTGTAAAATATAAGAATGGAACGGTATAAGGAGGTGAGTATGTACCGTCCGTATATTTCACTTACTTGTACGTCTCCTGCATTAACACTATTATTTCTTTCAATGTTTCCCTCATCTCCTCCAAAGTTATATATTTATGACTTTCTGCAAAATTTTCCACATGGACTGTCGACATCTGCAACATTCCTCTCGTATGCATCATAAGTATGGGCCCAAGAGGTTCTAAACTCATAAAAACGGATGCGGCATTGAACGCGTACCAAAACTGTAAGACAAACAACACTACATACATCGGTAACTCATTTTCAAATCGCATAAACTGCGGCAGAGCTATTGGAAATATCATTACAAGCTTAAAATCTTCTTTTAAATAGTAGTATATCATTAAAACTGTTGCTTTCAAGGGAAATAGTACGCTAGTAACGATTGATAATAGAAACCAGAGCTGGCATATCCATTCACTTTTGTCTATGTTTTCATAGGCGATGTTACGGATTTTCACGGGTAGATTCTCGATACTAGAGTAGCTTTCATCCATAATATTGAACATTAATTTAATTTTCTTCGAGTGGTATATTATGTAAAAGTATTTTATGGTTAATAAAACACAAATAAGAGCCATGAATGTGTTCCGAAATACGTCAGAAATCCTTCCTTCTATAATGTCGTAATTCACAACACTGTTAGTGAGAAGATAGCAGCAGAATGTTACAAAGAAATGTATTGGGAACATTTTAAGAAACCATTTTAGGTTTCTACTATTTCTGGGGTTTGAATAGTTCGTCTTGAGGCCGTAGAACATGTATTTGTATTGTTTTTCGACTGTAGGGTTTGAAATCATGATTTTTGACGTAAATGTTATTGAGTCGTTGGTTGTAAAAAGTTAACTAAATGGTTACATTGAATGTTGGAGGTATCAGGTAAGTATATTAGGGTAAATTTGTACATACGCCCGTTGTTTTTGACATTAAATATTGTTTGTAACGAGTTTGTAATGTAAAACCTTGTAATGTTTTGTCACTTTGATTATTGTGCATCGTTGAACTTGTAATTGTAGGATGTAATTTGTACAAGTATAAGCCAATCTAACATTTCCAATTTGAAAAAATAAAATGGTATGTTTTGGAGCACAATTTATGTTATATTCCCGTGATTGTGAGGGACGTAAATAAAGGTAATTAGCTGCCTTCTACCGTAAGTGACTAAGGCACTATGTAGAAAATATATTTTGATAGATAAAGAAAGAAAGATTAATTATTCCAAGGATCACTGATGAGATGGATATATTTTTATTTATTTTGTGTCCGAGGTTCTGTCCAACGTGAAAGGAATAACTATTAATCTCATTTGCCTTGCCGAAATCCTTTGTAAATAAGAAGGAGATGACTCAAGGGACTCACTACCTCGGATCGGTTACCGATCGTGGATATTATATTTAATATGTACAACTCTTTAAGCTTTTAAGATTCTGTCATGTCATTAGCTGTTACATATGTCTATAGTTTGCTATTGCATGACTTATATCTGTCTTATATCAAAAATTACTGAAATCGGTCGGCTATTATGTAATTGAACTACGGTCAGAGAAAACATCCTATCTATTTCATGGGATGACAAGTTAGCCTACCACTCTGACCGTCGTTAGGAGTAGTGGACATCATCTTAAAATCATACTACTTCTCTGATGGATTATCATTTCTACTTAGTAAACTTTTATAGTGAACAATGATGAATATCATTGGCTAACTTTTTAAATGGCTTTTGTCATAAAGTTCGATAGCAGTTAAATAGTGTGAAGTTATCGGTAGAGTAGCAAAAGTAGTAGTGCAATAGCAAAATTTGACACTGTGGCTATTCATCAAACAATTTCACATCATTGAACTGCTATCAATATTGTGATTCTATTTAACTACGATTTTATCTCAAATGGTTAGTGGACTTCAGCACCTGGAAATTGAACCTGGACTCTTCACGCTGCCAAGGTACTACCCACTCAACAACTCCGCCCCTCACTAATAGCATTAAAGAAATAGCTACAATTACGGTTAACTCTAATTGTCATAACATTTCACAATTAGCTCAGAAGTGGTGACTACTTCTTGAGAAATACTATTCATTATAACCCCACTTGCTCAGTTCACAGCTATTAGCCACTATTAATTATTAACTAAAGTCATGACATGATGCTTAGCAAGGAAATATTGCTCATTATTGATACAGAAATACCACTAACCACATCTGTAGTTAGCAAAATCAGTCAAGATGTATTACTCAATGAACATATTCAAAAAAGAAAAGAATGACATTGAAAACATGACGTTTCACAAGAATTTCAAGGAAATGGCTCTTGGTCTATATTACAACCGCCTAGACCCAACTCATCCCAAGGACTTACGATTTGTGGTCATGGGAAGTATTGTGATGGGTCTTACCCTTTTCGCGTTTTACCTACTTGTTCAATCAGTCATTACTTACGACCTAGCCAATAACATAACGGCAACTTACAAGAATGTCTTCATGATTCTCGTTTGCATTGTAAAGATCATAAAGTTCAGCATTCTAGTCTTTTACAGGGATAAGCTGAGGTTGTGCTTGGAGAAAATTAACAAGGACTATGACAACGTCAAATACCTAACCCAGAAAGAAAAGGATATTGTATTGAAAAATGTGGAGAAGGGACAGTGGATTTCAAAACTCTGGTTATTAGTTGCTGTTGCTACAAGTATTTTATTCCCAGTCAAGTCGATATTTTTAATGAGTCACTCTTATTTCAAAGGGGACTTTGAGCTAGTACCGATGATCGAAATCAATCTACCAAAAATAGTGAGGCGGGATGATTTTCATGATGAAGTTGGTGAACTTCACGTGTTCATGGGAATTTACATAATAGAGTTACTCTTTGCCTTCAGTGCGGCCAGTATATACTTAGGTTTTGAGCCGTTTGGCCCGATTTTAATGTTACACGCTTGCAGTTACTTGGAGATATCACAGTGTAGGATAATGGAGGTGTTTGCGCAGCCAGATCCAGTGGTTGGGACGAAAAAGCTGAAGGAATCGGTTCAGATCCTTCAAGATGTTTATACGTGAGTTTTCTCATTTCATTAGACTGTGGCTTTGAGAAATAAGTAGGTACTCGTGCATGCCACCACCAGGTTTCTCTAAGTGTATCTATCTATGATAAGATCTTTCTTTAACGTGATCCTGACTAATCATCATTCATCATCACATTTACTTTTTATACCATTTTTAACAGAGAGGTAATGTTGCCAGTTTGTTGGGGACCGTGCCTTTCTCTGACAGCGATGAGCTAAAGGAGATATTTTTCCTTTAAAGTTTTATTTTATTTGTTTAAAAAAAAATTAACAAATATGAGCCTCATCATGACAATACCTACGCAACGGTATATCCATCTCTCTTTGCAAATAATTTTAAAATGCAATGCTCAGATCCCCTCAAGTCTCTGAGATTTAGTTTATACAAATATCTTTAAGTCCTGTCAAAAACACCATAGCAATCTGTTTAAGACTTCAAAAATAAAATTTGGTAATTGAAGCTAGTAATTTACGTAATTTCTTACTATTTTATGAAGCCTAGTTACGTTTTATGCAACTAATCACCTTTTCTTAGTTCTCCAACCAAACTTTTTTACTCTATTCGTTGTGTCTCAAATTTTGAATTCCTTATTACAGATTTGTAGATACAATTAACGAGATATTTTCCATCTGTTACGAGATTCACTTGAAGTTCACTATGATCGGTATGGCATGCACTGCTTTCCAGGTCCTCGTGGTAAGTGCTGATCTAATACATACACATCATGCCCATTTCCTTACAGAGGGGTAGGCAGAGATCACGGATGTAAAATTTTCTCGATGCTGTCAAACCACTTTCGATTCAGTGACATTCATACACCTACTTATACATAAACAGAGAAGTGTTGAAGGCGATTCAGACATTGGGAGCAAATGGAATCCATTGGGATTGAGGTAAACACCAATATGAATGACATCGTGATACTATACATATACATACGCTTCACGACTTGTTTTATTATAATAATAATAATATTTGGATATTATTACACCAATTGAACTAGCCCCATGGTAAGTTCATTTAAGACTTTTGTTAAGGGTACTAGTCTCTGCCTCCACCGGGAATCGAACCCGGGACCTCACGATTAGCGTTCCGACGGCTAACCGATCGCGCCACGGAGGTCGTCAAATTATTATGGCGGGGTAGTCAGAAACTTGAATGCCCATCTCCGAAATTTCGAAGGCATGTTAGGTATGGGTCATTCGAAGCCCGCGTATCACTAGATAGACAGCACCCAACGTGATAGGTAGTGAACCGTATCGCCGTATATAGGCACTGACTATTACCTATCCTGCGGGATAGGCAGGTTTCCTCACGATGTTTTCCCTCACCGTTAGCTACTGTAAATTATGTACGTAAATAAAAAACACATTTCAATTTTTCCATATCATATTTAAATTTCGTGACACTATAGTTATTATAAAAGTTGTGAATAAGATATTATGTCTCAGAGATTCTGTCCACTCATAAAATGATAAAAATGAGTATATAAGATTTCTTTCACAGGCCATGAAGAATAACCAGATAGCTGTCGAATTCATATCTTTCTTCTTTGGATGTATTATAATGCTTTTCTTCCCGTGTTACTACAGTGACAATTTGATGGAACAGGTAATTTCAATTACAGTTATCCCAAATTGTATAGTTAGATTACCCTTTGCACTAAACATTGATGACCCTAACTGACGTATATTTCTTTCTGGTATGTCATATTATGTCCCGTGCTAGTCTGGGCAGTTAAAAGAATGCTAACTATATGCCGTTCTTCCCGGCATATCGTAGGAGGCGACTCAGGTATTGCGGTTTATAGAATTTATTGGGCGATAGGCTAGCACTTTAATCAATTTTAATGACAATTTCCAAGTGACATGAAAATCTCAATATACATGCTAATAAATGACCAAGAAGATATTTTAAAGTCTCCAAAGTTCACCCCGAAAGGGATTAAAGGACGTGAATGTATTTGTAGGTCATAGGAGACGACTAAAAGACTAAGAGTGAATGTAATTTACTCGACAAAGAGCTAAAAATCTGTCACCAATATTCAATATTAATTTCTATTTATCCTGAATTGTTAGGCTAAAGGTGACCGAAGACATGCGCCATTCTGATCACTATTGTAAATGTTTATTTTTTCAAATCAAATACTTTCTCGTATTATTTATAATACTATGATATAAAAGTGTGAACGAACTGAATATTCGCATAATATTTCTGAGGTTCTGACCACCTCATATATAATATATAGAACAAATGCATTTCGATATGCCAAAGATCATCATAACACTCAATGACGATCACTCAAGCTCTTGAGTTTCAAAAAATCTCTCTGGTCATAAATGCATGAATTCTCATTGCATGCATTTCTCCTTACATACATAGAGCCTCCAACACTTTAACTAACTGCCTTTCCTACAGGGTAACGACGTACGAGACGCCTTATACTCCTGCGGATGGGAAGGCGTGCCCAACATGAAGGATGGCAAGGTCCTTTCCTTCATGATGAGCAGAGCCATGCGCCCACCAGCTATCAGGAGCGTGTTCTACGTGTACTGCCTTGAGACCTTCGCTGAGGTAATAATTATATATGGGACACACCGATTGAACTAGCCTCTTGACAAGTTCATTTAAGACTTAGGTCAACATATATTTTAGAAATATTAAACTTATACCATTATATATATATGTATATATATACGTCCCCGAGCATCAAAGAACGGAAACAACTAAAGATATCAGAGATTAATAGAAGTAAGAATTCAACCTGAATGAATTTATTACGAATAGTACCGATATCCATAAGCCCGATAATAATAGCCAAGGAGATATGTATCTTCTAAGTGCAGTTTACCCCTAAAGATATTGATGGACGTAAAATGTATGTATGTTTCTATGTTGCAGGCTTGTAAGACAGCTTATACACTGTTCAATTTGATGAATGCTGCCTACGGCTAAAGATTCAAGATTCTATCGTCGTCTTGCTAAAAGGAACTTTTTAAGGGCACATCAAACTCACCTAAATAAATTCAAAATACACATTTTGACTAGCAATATTCTTTTATTTCATTAATAAACAAACAAATCTTGTATAAATATGAATAAAATTTGACCTCTACCAAACACAAATAGAGATCCCGCCACATAAATTGGCAGTAGCCAAACTTGGAACTAAATTTGACGTTTCCGCCATTGCGTGTTATTTTGTATGAAAGGTAAATTTAGTATTACCAGCGTTGTGTTTTTTGCCCACTCTATGTAATTTTTATGTTTGTGTGATTATAATAAATTGATTTCCGGAGTTTCTTGTTAGTTCTTCTCCGCTGATCTAACCTCGGTAAAAAATATGCTCAGTGCCATGTTTGAAATAGTTTTTTTAATTTATACTTAGATCATATGATAACTTTCAAAGAGAGCTTGTGATATTTATAATTTTGAATATATTATGGCAGATGGATGGAGAATCTGAGATGCAAGAGTGGCTAAGAAGCAAAAATCTTTATTTTGAGGATAGCTGGACAAAGCCACTTTTTACCGTTTACCACGTTAGGCGATAGGGATCATAATTATTGTTAAGGAAAAACTGGCACACTGCTCACTTTCTTTTGGGTCTCCGCTGATCTAACCTCGGTAAAAAATATGTAAAGACAATGCTCAGTGCCATGTTTGAAATGATTTTTTTAATTTATACTTAGATCATAAGATAACATTCAAAGAGAGCTTGTGATAGGGCCTATTTTAAATAAACATATTTTGACTTTGATATATTAATTTGTTTTATTTGAGTTTATAGCTCTGCAACCAAAGACCGTTACAAATGAAACCTGTAATGTATCGAGCCGTATGGCACAGTGAGTGCTAGTTTTGGCGTGTTTACTGGTAACACTGAATTACGCGACTGTGGCGACGCCCCCAACTGCCAATTTATATGGCGGGATCTCTAGTTCCAAGCTGCAAAGGCATTCATATTTTATTTTTTTATTTGATGAGGTTATTTTCAATCTGCATCATTTCTAACTATGAAGAAGGGTGACATTATATATACGTAATGGATTGATGATGACGTCAATAAGGAATCGTTTATTTATGATGTGAATATTATTGTGTATTATTGAGTTGGTCGCTACATTCATCTAAGAACAATAATTAGGTTCAGCTACAAAAAATATATTGTAATGATGTATCGTTGCTATGGTTACTAATGCAAATTAGCTATTGTTTATTTGGTTAAACGAGATTCTTATAATCAGCTGATTTATTTGGAATGAAGATAAAATAAGGCATTATTAACAAGATCATTAATTATAGCATAAATGAACTTGTGTTTCTTCAACGACAAAATAAAATAAGACTTTTATAATTATTCCTTGTAATTCAAAAATGTTGCAAATTTAGTACATGTACTTTATTCGATACTAAGCCTACACTAGCGCCATACAAGATAACTTTTCAAACTAAAACAGAAATTATGATGACTGACAGCTGTCAGTTGTAACTTCCTTTTTAATCTGTGTTCAGTCGGCTATCCGATTCCGATGTTTACGGATGTGTTTCGAGCCGGTCTCTGTTGTTAGTTAAAGCACCCTATGATTTCTTGGAAGGAAACGTGATTCGAATACATAATTAAATACCGAGTGTATTTTCAAATTATCACAGTGGCAGTTAACGACAAGATTCTACACAATGGGTGCACACATTCTGTCATATTTTCTCATTCTTTTGTGTTCAAAATTCGCGATGACACAGGGTAAAATGACTGTGGCGGATAAACTAAGAGAAGATGCAGATTTATCACAGGTATGTTGATCAAATAACTAACAGTAGCCTTCGAAATCACACTGAAAGACAAACCGAAGCTTGCGGCATTAATTTCATTAGTCATAGAGTTACTTAACATACCGGAAACTATAAGGATATTTTAAAATTAAATATCGATATTTTTATTACGAATAAACTCTTTGATATGGTAACAAGTGAATGTTTTATTGTTAGTAATAACATTAAAAAAAGTTTTAGTAAGATAATATTAATTACATTTCATTTATGAAAAGTTAGCTGAATAATGTATTAACTATGGGTTTATTTTTAAAACATTTGAAGAAATACTTTATTCTCCTTTATTACTTTGTCTCTAGTTAAACTAAACAAAAAAATATTAAGGAAAATTGTTATTAGGCATCCTGTGAACTTACTACTTTTTAACACCATCTTATCTTTAAAAATTTAACTTATAATTTGTACATCCTGCCGATAAAAAAGTGGTTGGATTGTAAACTCTGGTCCTTAGTAACAATACAAACATCATTTAATCCCTTTCAAGGTGGCCTTGATCATTATAGATTATTGTGTGTAGTTAGTGTTTTTAAGGTTTCTTAGGCTTTATAGAGTTCATAAAGTGCAATAACATAAGCTGATTCAACAAGGATTCATGGTAATAACAGAACATTCACTTTACAATTATCCTTTGTTCTTACGAGAGGCAGGAAATTGATTATGAGGTGTTCAATGATCAAAGTTTAGAATATCCGTCATACATTCAGCTGGTATTATAATAATATGATACCTATGCTAAGAGAATAAATGCTTTTACAGAAAAAACTTGCAGCTTAAGGAATATAGCAGCGTAGTTTCTATATCGTCTTAATTAACCCTGCTTTCAACCAATGTGACAATATAATTTTCTTTGTGACAATATAGAGGACTTGAGTATTGCTTATGATGTATAAACGCCATTTATTAGATGTTTTAACCCAGCAAACACTTTTTTTTTTAATATAGCAGTCTGAATGTTCAGATGAACAGCAAACCTACTACTTTCGACATAATGGAATATTATCCACTAATGTATAGGTAACATAAAGCTTACATTGAATGAAAAGCTATTTTGTTCTAAAGTAAACAGGTCACCTATCATTGAGCACTCTAATACTACAAGCTCATAATAGTTTGAGACTTATATCTTTTGGGGCTTCATACCATACGAGTAACATATAACATACTCATAAAACCTTACAAGCAATAGCATACTATTATCAGATATTATCAATAAGAGGCTGTCCCAATAAGGCATATAACAGTCAGATAAAGGTTATATTGAAAAAGGGTGACATTAGGAGTACCTATAACCGCCAAGTGTGTATGAGAATATATATGAGTGTCAATGAAGAGAAAGTGGTCTGTCAAGATCGGGACAGATGGGGATCCGTGATCTCTGCCTACACCTCTACAGGGAATCAGGCGTAATGTGTATGTATGCATATTACCGTAATTAAGTTAATAGTGATTTGGTTACTGCCGCAAAGGTCTAAAAAGATGACATTCTTCTGTACCACTATATTTAGGTTACTTTAAGTCGAATGCACACCTTATATATTGGTGGTGGTTATGTTAGTTGCATATTATTGTAAGAATAAATAAGTTAATAAATGTTTTCTAATACACGTTTATTCATTACTTTCTATCCATTAGTAATTGTAGTATAGTATATGTACGTAACTATCTATTATGTTTTTGTATCACTGGCTAACTGACTATTTAGATACTGTCAGACAGACAGACTAGAAGACCAGTGCTGCAATCTGGTTAGCAAATTATGTAATGATACCTTCACTACACGGTACAAGTTGAGTGTCTTGTACTTTTTTCTATCTTTCTTATTATTCATTATGTATACATTTTGTAAATAAATAGTATCGATTATTCTGAACTATTTTCTATTCAATGGTACTTAAATCTGATATTCAAACACCGCATAATAAAATTGCGTGCTGTGCGTAAGTTAAGGCACCTCACTCGCTTTTCGTGATCGCGTCTATTTACGAATGGTCCTACATTATATTTTGTGAAAGGCGCGTGATGGTCCGTGTCACCCACTTGTATAAATGGTATCTATGAAATGCGTCGTTTACTGATTGATTGATTATGCTAAGGGTGAGGTTAGAGGTTGGAATAACAATAGCGTGGGTATGACACCGGTTCTCGATGGTTTATAGGGTAAAAGTTCCTATAAAATGTATAAATAACAATGAGTTTTTGTTCGATTAAATGTCAAGGCAGTGTAGGAGTATTTTATAGGTTCTCCTAAGAGTTAAAAAAGATTTATATATTTGGGAGACATAGTTAGTAAAAGTATAACGGAACGTAAAAACGTAATGATTTCTAAAAGTACCAGGTTGACAATTCCAACCCCGGTTATGGATTTAAGGGAGTATGGATTGACCAACGGTTGTAACAAATATACATATTATATACGCAATTTACGTAATATATCAATTCTTCGATGAAGGAAAACATCGTGAGGAAACTGCCTAATTTTCGGTAAATAATCATCTTATGGGTTCAATGTTCCATTAAATTACACGGGAACCTCTTACTTCTCATAAATGTTGGATGTCTCGTATTGAAGTGTATATGTGAATAGGTACCTAAAAGCCTACTCAGGTTAATAGGCCTATAAGCAAACAAATTCACTCACCCGTTGTTTACCTATTTAGCTAATAGTCAACAATCATTTCAGAACTTTTACATGGTTTGTGTTTCAAGTATATTATTCTTCTGCTGTGTTCAAGCATTACTCTTAATGCGTGTGTGCGTAGCGTGAAGAACAGATGAGCATTCATGAGAAGGTTAATGGATGTGCGTGAGGCAAGAGAGATTTGACAGGATCGCTCAAGATGGCAATTTCTCTATAGTTACAAAGTACAGATTACAAAGACAGTTATTTTTAGATATAACATGTTAATTTCTATTTAATTTACATATGTGTTACGCGCGTACCCTAACAGAATTCATATTACTTTGGTTCTTGACAAAACTCTTTTGCTTCATTGACATTGACACACTTTATCATACACATTAGTCGGTTATAGCTACTTCTAACGTTTCCATTTAACTGAATATTCAAACACTCTTTAACAATTTATTCCCGCAGCGAAAACCCCCATATTAAAATTGTGTACCCAAGACATAAGAAAGCTTATCAGAGAGGATGTGCTCATTATATTAAATTACCGGTTGATTGAGAGCCTCAGTAATAACGCATCGACAATTAAGACTCGAAGGGGAGACTATAACGACGATGTAACCCGATGCCGGTAAAGATGAGCATCTATTATAACAATGGGATGCTAAATTTACAGCGAATATGGCACGTCCGTTTTTTTCTTTTGGCTTGGTATAAAATTTGGGTACGTTATAGCAAAGAACAATTTTGGTGTAATTATCACGGTTGCGTTGGTTAAAGATATAAAACTAGATATTAAATATTTATTAAGGACATTACATCAATTGAAGTAGCTCCTTGCTTAGTAAATTTCAGATCAGTGTGATTGGTCAACGTATTCTTTAAGAATCACATACATTTACACATGTCTTGAGATATAAACAGAAACATATTAGGATACATATCGGGGTAGTAATGGCATACATATAAAACATTATATAAGATAAACACACGTTAAACTGCTCACGTTTTAAGATATAGACGTATATGGACATATTAGCATACATATTGGGGTCGTGATGGCATACATATAGAACATGACTATCAGGTCGTTTGGAGACTAACAAGTAAGATATTTCCATATATCACCGAATAATCACCACCTATCAAGTATGATCGCTACCAAACTCTCTATTCACACTCGCTAACAATTAATCATACCAAAGAATACCATAATATTTTATTACTAGTACCAGGAAATAAGAGCTATAAAGAAGTACCTATAAACTAACCCCTCATCCCTCCAGCTCATCTTACATGCCACACACGTGTGATACGTGACAGAATAAAGATGCTAAAGTAAGATTGCCGCAAGGGCTAGAATTATTCAGTGTAATGCATTAGGTGACGAAGAGAGTGATTCTTATGACACTCAATAAATATGTATGTTAAAAATATGTGTAAACATACATACATACACATCACGCCTGATTCCCTGTAGAGGGGTAGGCAGATATCACGGATCCCCATTTGTCCCGATCCTGACAGACCACTTTCGCTTCATTGACATTCATACATCTTCTCATACATTCTCGGCGGTTATAGGTAGTCCTAACGTCACCTGTTTTCAATAACTATAGCGTCTATCTGACTGTTATATGTGTATAGTATGTATAAAGTATAAATATGTATCTATAAAGTGTTATATTGAACTAAAATATGTACATATATTTTCGTGTGCGTCGGATGAGTTTTCCAAAGCCTAAATTATTAGATTAGTAATATTTATGTTAATATTTTATAGTGATGATCTAGTATACCCGTTACGGATAAGGTATCTGATCTTGTTAAATAAATAAATAAAAGATAAACAATGTATATAAATATGAATATTGATGTTGGAAAAATAATAAAATGTTGGACACTGTTCAATTATAGATGTATACACCAATTGAACTAGCAAATTGGTAAATTCATTCAATAGTTTTGTAAGGGCTCCAGATATAGTATTTTTTTTATTTATATGCATAAATAAATAGATAAATACATATATAAAAAACGAAAAAGCAAGAAGCAAAAAAGCTCAATTTCCCTTCTACCACCACCGGGAATCGAACACGATTAGTGATCTTGGTTAACCGTTCACGCCACGGGGGTGGACAAATCCTTCCATATTGTAAACTATACAGGTCAGGTGTGTATGTAGAGGAGCCAAATTACAGAACGGTGTTAAGAGGGAAGCCGTATAAGATGTTCCGGTCATACTGGTCGCCCACTGGGTTGAATCAGGCGCAATTATATGGCTTCCTTCGGTCACTAAGTGAGTACAAGATTAAACGTGTAGAAAGTGGAATAAGTACTATAGGTTCTTAATATTTTATATAGGTTACGGGTTTCTTTCCAGCCAGTAGGAGGCGACTAAGGGACTAGGGGTGATTGGGTATGGGATTGGGTTAAGTGACGGGCTAGTATCTTGTCACTGTTTGTTGTGTACTTATGATTATTTACGTAGCACTCTTTTTAGTTAACTATTTTCATTAAAAGTTGCTCTCCAGTGGTTCTGACATAAGACCAGCGTTGCGTTTGCCACCAGACGCAACATACCCGAGTTACAACACTTTTGCTGCTTAACATGCACAAGTTATACCCCCTAGTTTGTAAGTTTTTTATTTTAAACTTTTTGTATTGTGTATGTTTTTGTGGCTGTAAATAAACGCTTTTTATTATTAATACTTATGTTAGACTACTGTACTTATGCAGTATGTAACTGCTGTATAATCTCCGATGTTCTGTCCATCCTTTAAGTCATTAAAGGCTCGTGCTGATCTGGGACTAAAACAAATAAACCAGCTGTCTTAATTCATATAGATCTAGGTTATAAAAGGTCTAGGGTATTTTATAGATACTGTACTCTAATAACACTTTTGAAACATTTTTGTTACAATAAAGTCTGTTAACTAGGACGTAAAAAGAATACTAACTAGCTGCCGTTCTTCCCGGCATGTTGTAGGAGGCGATTAAGTGGTTGGTAATATAAATAGAATCTATTGGGCGATGGGCTAGTAACCTGTCACCAATGTTCCTTTATAACATTGCAACCCCAATATTCAAGCTAATTAGAGACCTAGAAATATCTCTGAGGTTCTATCCACTCCGAAAGGGAATAATAGACGTGAATGTAACTGTAAGTATACGTGTTACAATAAAAAACTAAATGTAACATTAGCTTCTTATCCCGTTTTTCTGCTTACCCCATAGCGTATTAGAGACGTGATTTGTATGTATGTTGTTTTGCCTTATCCGAAGGTCAGGAAGTATATTGGCTGAGAGCCAAATGGTCATACCATTACTAAGAAATGAAATCAAGGATTGTATAGACACAAACACCATAGAACTATGCAACTCGAACTTCTGTCTACTCTTATTACGGTTAGAGACGTGATAGATATTAATATGTACATTCTATGACCAATATCTCTTGCGGGGTAGTCAGGGGTTTTCGTATCGTAAATAGTTTATGGTCACAATTAACACACTCTTTGCCATATAGTCAACACTCATATTCTTGGTTGCTTATTAGCATGAATATTGGGGTTCTGATGTCACGTGGAACACTTGTGACAGGTTGCTAGCCCATCGTCCAATAGATTCCATATACCCCTATGACATAACAAGTCCAATATATAAGCTAATAAGATACTTAGAAGATATTTTCATGTCTCCTAGGTTCTGTCCACCCCGAAAGGGATTAAAGGACGTGAATGTAAATGATAACACCAAATATGATTGTGGGGTGTTTCATGTCCTTTCCGTAATAGTCATGATTTTTGCCATAAGACCATATGTATATTGGTACATTTGATCTCTGACTACCCCGCAATAGATAACAGTCGTGATACATATGACTGTTATGTAATATAGAAAATGATTTGTCACGATTAAGACAAATGTTGTTCCGTGATCTCTGCCTACTACTCTGTAGAGAAACAGGCGTGATGTGTATGTGTGTTATTAATATAACAATAGTTCGATTGTAGTACATGTTAATAAGCACTATATAAGTTATTTTCACTTAGAACGAACTTACTTAGGCAAGTTAACGTAACGATAATTAAGTTACTACTGTGTTCTTTGTCTGTACTTATATCACGACTAGCATTTGTAAAAGGTTAGGTAGAGATACATAGTTCCATCTCCAAAATAGAGAAGATAGTATATCATGTAACATGCGTTAGTCTTTTCTTATCGGGGTGGACAGAACCTCTGAAATACAACATCTCCTTATCCATTTTTAATTACTAACGGGAATTATAGTTTTAAGAGATTCGCGATTTACACTCATGATTAATAACTAACGGGACTTATCGCGTATGTTTTTATATAATAAAGTTACCTTTATTTAACCCCCCATAAAAAAGATATTTGAAATAATAAGATAAAAAAGTCAAGGTAAGCGATAAGTCCCGTTAGTTACTAACGGGAAGTTATGGCATAAGCAATATTTATGATCACGGCCCAAGTCTACTAATGTGTTTTAGCACAAACATTGTTCAATATAACTTCAGTAATAGTGTGAAGTTTGTAGTGGATTAGAAAAGTGTCAAATCTCTTAAAAATGTCATATATACTTATATTATTTTATTCTTTTGTTTAATTCACGAAAAACTTCACTGTTACTGAAATGACATTAAACTGATATTTTGCAAAAAAACGTTAGTCAACTTGGCATCCAGCTTGCAATACATCATTAGATTAAATTCACCTCTAAACCTCATGATATTCAGAGGTTAAACTGTCCATCATAATTAGCATTGAATTCACGTTGTAACTACCAGGATTCCTTACGTAAACCTGTTTTCTAGTTACTAGCCCATCACAATACAAATTAGATACGCAACTCTCTAATGGGACATTCCACGTTGTATCTATCCCTTAGGTTACCTAAACCTCTAGGGTAGTAATAACCATTTTAATTTGAACCCAACTAAATAAGAATTACTATGAAACTAAAGCTCAATATGTTTTGGTTTAATGAATCTTACGACCAGATTAATATGACCTATAGTGACTAAGTAATATGTTAGTACTATGGGTTCAAGTTAGGTTGGTTCTCTACTTTGAATGCAATACAACCCTTGGGAAATAAATAACTTTCTGCTCGATTTCTATTGAAGGTTTTCGCAACATTGTACGTATTATGTGAACAGAATATATTACATTGTTTGTTATAATTGCGTTCAAGTTTTAACTTAGTTATTTGATGAAACAGGGAATAGTTACGGTAGTTGATTTAAATTTGTTGGGTGATGGGCTTTCTGTTTGATAATAGAATAATATAGAAAATTCATATACTGAATATTCAGTATATCACTCTATTAGGCCCCGTGATAGTGTGGGACCTAAATAGATAGCAAACTTGCTACCTTTCTACACACCGTATTATAACCAAGCAACTATGGGTTGATGGACTAGCCACATGTCACAAAATTCCATATTACTTCACAATCCCGATAGTTCAATTCAATACAAAAAAGTTTTAGTCAATATAAGCACAGTAATATTCTCAAAGAATGTACTCTTTGAACGTCGAAATATATTGAGTGGCACTGGTTGTCTTACAACTATGACTCTACCTGACTCTACCGTTGATTCGGAAGCCCTAGCTTGGAGAAGAACCTCCAGCCTCAGGGTTTTTTCATAACAAACACATAACATATCCTTCCATAGTAATGATGCTAAAGATGATAAAGATGGTCTCCGAGAGTCAATCCACCCCACAAATTGATTTAAGGATGTTCTTAATATGTGTTTCTTAACATTGACATTATCGTCATGTTTCAAGGAATCATTGAATAAGGTCATTGTTGTAAGGTTAATTGGAAGATGGTTGTAATTATCTCTTTTAGTGAAGAACTCTAATAGATTAATAACCCATTGGGATAATGCGTTTCTTTGGCATGTTGCCATTGTTATGAGATGTCCCGAGTTCTGTACTATAACCGGCGAATGTGTATGTAGAAATGTATGGATGTTAATAAAGCGAAAAGTATTTAATCCAGGCAATATTGGGATTTATGATACGAATTGTTTTGTGCCAGTTTGCATACTTTATATGAATAGATTGCATACTTTCTTGGTATTTTGTCATTGCTAGTATTATTTTATATTATTTATACGCTACGGTGAAAGAAAACATCGTGAGGAAACCTACCTGTTCCCCGAACAGGTAATAGTTAGTGCTTGAAAATGGCGACATGGCTTACCACCTGTCACGTTGAGTACTAACTATCTGGTCAACACGTGGGTTCAAGGTAGGGATAGAATAGATACATCCGCGATTGCGGAGATAGATTCCAGAACCTCTGACTACCCCGCATTGGTTAATGGTACTGAACGCGTTTGTTTTTGTTTGTTATGAATTTATATCATTCCCATTAACTAGTTAATCTCGACTTCCATCTAGTGATATACGAGTAAAACATTGTAATATTGAGTAAAATATTTATTTTCCTATACACACATTATAATAGCGGTAGCAGCCGCGTAGGCATACTCAGGCTGCTTAGGTCACTTAATCTAGACAAAGCTGGCTATTACATCCAGCTCTTCATGTTTTTAGTTACTGCTTATATATTTAAACTCTCGTCTATTAGAAAATGTGACTTAAAACTTACATACACTCAAGTTTCTAACTATTTTAATTTATTCATTTATCCACAACAGAATAACATATTTTGTATGCAAATCCCTCATGCGAAGCTAATCATAACATAAATTATTAATATAAAAATTACTATTACATAGACTTAGTACGGCTTTGGCGAACTCATACAACCCATATTAAAACACATTGACGGTAGCCGAGACCGCATTAAGAGGCTTAAAACTTATACACTCATTATTTTAAATTACATTAATTCATACACATATAAACGAAAATTTTGTGGTTTCCATTTCTTTTAAATTTGTTATGTTTGGCTTTATATGCAGTGAATAACGTTTTTTTTTCTACATACATACACATCCCAGTAGAGGGGTTGGCAGAGATCATGGATCCATTTGTCCCAATCCTAACAGATCACTTTCGCTTCATTGACATTCATTCAACTTCTCATACACACACGGCGGTTTTTAGATACTTCTAACGTCATCGTTTTTTAATATAGCGTCTATCTGACTATCTAATGTCTTATTGGTACGTCTTTTATTTCTTTCTTATTAAATTAATAAACCCTTCTTCTGTTCCTCAGTTCCTGGCCCTGATCGAGAGGAACGTGGTAGCCAACATGACCCTCCAAATCCGACAGATGACGTTGTTCGCGCCCACTAACCAGGCCTTCCAGAAGTTTAGTGGAGAGATAGACGAGTCACTCGTGCTTTATCATATGTGTGAGTATAATGTAGATGGAGCTAGGGGTGAAAAAGAAGGTGGTATTGAGTGGATACGAATGTTATTATATATTTGCTTATTATTATGAATAAGTGTCAGCGTCCTAGCAAGGATACGTAGTTACCCACGGTTGCTGTAATTATCGGGTGAAAAACAGGTTCAATAGTACCTAAGCTCACAAAACTGGTACTCTTACAACTCTATAATCTAGTTGAGGTATTAGAAAGAGACAATATAGTGAAAAAACCTACCTTTTCTTCAGTATAGGTAAAAATGTCTATCTGTAAAACGGTAATGTGTTTCCCACTTATCAAATTGGCCACAGATGGAGCTTTCATTAATCTATATAAACATTAATGCCGTATACTCAAACCTTTAACTACTGCAAAATTCTTAAAAGAGTGTGTACCATAATCAATAAAATAAGTTTACCTTATCGAACTTCAATATGTTTTTTCCATCAGCCAACTTAGCAACCACAATATCCAACCTAGACTACGCAATATCATCGGAACTAGAAGGAAACCCTCCCATTTGGGTTACAAGGAGAAAAGATGATTACCACGATGACATCTATTTGAATAATGCCAAAATCGACGTCTCCAGATCCTATGAAGCTACTAACAAAAATGGCAAACGACAGGTTAGTGTAGACTAGGATGATAATTGAATACTAACGAACTGTTTAATCAAGGACCCAACTCCACTAATATTTTTTTCAAAATATCAGTTTATAGTGTTATTAGTGATAACTTGAGCAACAGTGTGAAGTCGTGGAATAGCAAAATAAAATAAATAAAATTTTGGCGAATTAGACCTTTTTTGACCAGTGGTAAAATATGTATGACACTTTTTATAATCCACTACCAACAAACATCACACTATTTCTGAAGTGTGTTGAACTACGATTGTGTTAAAACGCATTAGTAGACTTAGGCCCCTGTAGGTTAAGGGTCTTTGAGGTAAATGATTTATTACCACGAGAATGGCTCTAGTGGTATACTTAACTAACCGTTTAATACTTAACCTAATAATAAATACTCTGTAATGATAAAACACATAGAATAGACTCCTATACCTGTTCGCAAATTTGATAAAGTCGACATTTAGATGAGGGAAATCATCGTGAGAAACCCTGCCTATTCTTCAAAGTATTAATAATCAGCGATATTATGGCATGGATTTCACGTTGGATATACACTGATAAAAATTGAATTCAATTCCTATTTTTACCACTTTATTATTTTTAATACTAAAACGTACAGCCAAACCTCTGACTACACCCTTAAGTATAACAGTCTATGTTTTCTTCCAGGTTCTCCATATAATAGACCAAGTTCTCCAGCCTCTACTACCGCATGGCCCCGGGGTTGTCAGCTCACCTGTCTACAATCCTAACGCTTATAACTTCTTAGAACATTCCGATATATTCAATACTGGACCCTATAGATTGAGGTACGTAATAGAATTATAATAAAGAAGTTAAGGGTCAATTATACATATCCAAATATATATCCAAACGAAAACGTAGCCTTAGATAACTTACGAAATCATTTAATACATCGAGACATTCCCAATTTTATTCTTCCACTTATTACCACGGACATTTTAAATAAAACTCTTAAACGTATGTTGCATTCGTCAGGTACTCTAGATATTTATGACATTTCTGTACGAGTTCTCCTGTCTATATGGCCTATTCTTGTCGATAAATTAGTTACATTGATAAATGAAATGTTTATATCCGGTACGTATCCCGATGCGTTAAAATGCACCAGGGTTTGCCCAATATACAAGGGAAAGGGTGACAAGACACGGGTGGAGAGTCACAGACCAATCACCATAGTCCCCACCGTGTCCAAGATAATTGAATCCATATTATCACTGAGCCTGACGGAGCATCTCGAGGGAAATGGTCTGCTTAGCGACGCGCAGCATGCTTATCGGAAGCGTCGGTCAACAGCTGGTGCTGCGTACGAAGTTATTGACGCCATCATGACGGGCTTGGATGATAGGTATGTCGCGGCCGGGATCTTCTGTGACTTGACCAAGGCTTTCGACGTGGTCCGACCGAGTCTTCTCGTCAAAAAATTAGAAGCCTATGGAGTAAGGCAGGCCTCGCTTCGCTTGTTCTCGTCCTTTTTGGATGATCGAAAACAGACGGTTGAAATAGCTGCTGGCGGGCAGAGATTTCGGTCTCCGATGGGCAATATCTCGATCGGTGTCCCACAAGGATCATCCCTGGGAAATATATTATTTTTGACATTTATTAACGACTTGACATATTATATTACTGACGGAATTATATTATTATTTGCTGACGATACCACGGTTGTAGTTTGTGCGAAAACATATGACGACCTAAATATAAAAATTAATAGAGTACTCGAGCGGCTGCACGATTGGTTCTCGAGCAACGGCTTATTACTTAATGACGCAAAATCATCAGTGCTATTGTTCTCGATAAAGGAAATGGCGAGGCCTGCTGCTGTGCGCTGCCCGATACCATTCGCAAGTGAATGTCGCTTTTTAGGCTTCACGTTGGATTCCAATTTGAATTGGAAAAGTCACATCCAATTGCTAAGTGAAAAACTGGGTGGGGCGGCCTATGCGTTGCGTAAACTGAGACCACTGGTGTCGGGTTCAGTGTTAAGGCAAACGTACTTCGCTCATTTCCATTCCATTATGTCATACGGGGTCTTGTTATGGGGTGACTCTGTCGACGTGAATCGCGTCTTTGTGCTGCAGAAGCGGGCCTTACGTATTCTGGATGGAATAGGGCCTCGTGAGACGTGCAGAACTTTGTTCCAGAAGCATCGCGTAATGACGCTTTATTCCGTCTACCTGTATGAGGTGATGGTCCTAGTGCGGAAGAGGCTAGGTTCGCTTGGGCGCCGCGTGGGCAGCGAACGGTCGCTTCGTAACGCGGGGCGGCTCGCGGCGGTGGCGCACCGCACGAGGTTCGCGCGCAGGAACCCTAGGGTGGTGGGGCCCAAGTATTACGAGCACCTTCCCACTGAAATTCGTAATATTAAGGATGACGAAACGTTCTGCCACCGACTGAAGAAATTCTTGCTGGACAGCGCGTTTTACTCTGTAAAAGAGTACACGACGAAACAATACTGATGTACATATTGTATTTTAATTGATTATTTTGTTATTTTGTACTATTATTATTATTTTATTTTGACATTTTTAATTTTATATAATTGTAAATTTCAATGACGATCACTGTAATCTTCGGACATCTATTAATTGTATTTTGTTTTTATGTGGACATTGTTACAGTGAAATAAATTAATCTAATCTAATCTAAATCATATAAAAATAAACACATCGCGCCCGATCCTGACAGACCACTTTCGCTTTATTGACATACGCGGTGGTTATAGGTTCTTCTAACATCACGCTTTTTCTATATGGCATGTATCCGTCAAATATAAAATAATAAATCAATAGATGTGATTATCGTTATAAACTAGTATCAATTTAGCGGTGTTTATTGTGTTTCGGGAATAAATATTAGTAATGTTTCTAAGTTCAATTCACGATTGATAAAATGGTGAGTAAACTTACCTTTCTCGAATAAGGTAACATACGTATAAAATATTTATTTATCGAACAATATACTTAGATTTAACTTCAAAGTACTAACTGATCTTGGAATATCTCTATACAAGCAATATTAAATAATTTATCACATTTTTTTAGAAGTTTTCATTACATGAAACATAGATGGCACTGTAATTATAATTAGATTTTTATATCTTATTCTTCGCTCCTATTAGTAGCAGGGTGATGTCATATAGCCTAAAGCCTGCCTCAATAAATGGTCTATCTACCACAAAAAGAATTTTTGAATTCGAACCAGTACTTCCTGAGATTAATGCGTTGTCCTTTATTCACTTACAGGTCCTTCCGTCAGAAAGTGAATCAACTTCACAAAAAGGAAGTATTGGACGCCGATGGCAGGCACACCTTCTTCATTCCCGTGGATGATGGATTTAAGGTACCTACACATCAAGCTTATGTGCCTACAGAGATGTAGGCAAAGATTATAGCTTCCAAATTTTGATAGAACTAGGAAAACACTTTCGTTTCATTTAGATCCCTGATCTGAAATGGTACTTCTAACATGTCACAAAGACAAAAGACAAACGCATTCACGACCATTAACCCTTGCGGGGTGTTTTTTATAACAAAAATGTACATAGAAATTAATTAAAATTCATATCCATTGGTACATGTTCAAGCGGGATTTGAACCCTGTACCCACTGATACAAAACCAAGCACCAAACAACTAAGCTACTTTTAACTTGTTTAATGTCTTAGATACATACCTTTACATAAAAACCTACTAGATTAGAGATGTTACCCTTTCAGCCACCTTAACATACATACGTCAATAATCCCCAACGAAGTAGAGAGAAAAAACTGTTTCAAATCACCATTTATAAATTAAATAAAAATTCTTTCTTTATAACTCTACATTATATAATAGGGAATAGTATTATATTATCTGTGCTAGGGATATCTCTAATAATATAGCATTATCCGTTTGTTTTTGAATAAAATAGTTAATTGTCTCCTACAGCCAACCACTCGTTTAGACCTAATAGACGGCAAGGTGATAGATGGTCACGTGATTCCTCATCACGTGCTCTTCACGAAAGCGACAAGGGACGGCAATGAATACGAGACTCTGGCTTTTGGCGACAACGTGAAGGTTATCATCTCGTTCAGTACTACTATGAGGGGACGAGAAGAGACTGGTAGGTATAGCTTAATATTAAGTATAGGGATGTCCTTATATCTCTTTTGGGTGGATAGGACTTTGGTTACACATACATATATTCTTAAAACTATAATTACATATATTCTAGAGTAACTGTTGGGGTTGTAATTGCACATTATTTAACTTGAATACATAGATATTGTCGTCGTTCAATCCCTTTCGGGGATGACAGAACCTTGGAGATTTAGAATCTCCTAGGTCACGTTTTAGCAAATATTGGGGTTGTGATGTCATATGGAACATTGGTGACAGATTGCTAGTCGATCGCCCAATTGATCCCTTTTATCCCTAGCCACTAAATAGCTTCCTACGACATGCCGGGAAGAACGGCAATTAGTTATCATTATTTTTACGTCCCAGACTAACACGGGAAAAGTAACTTGAATGTTTGTATGAGACGTAAATAAAACGTTTGTAACTGATTTGTATATCGTGGGAAATTACTAAGGGATACAAATTAAATGGAATCCATAAATTGATAAGCTAGCAACCTGTTAGCAATATTCCATACTGCAAAAGAGATAATCCTATAAGAGTTTGTTACACAACTGACGTTCGCGTCCAAATGTGATGTTTGACTGACATTTTCCGAAATGCCTGCAATGATTTCAGTTGGCCGCGCGCCAAATCTCAATGAAATCTAAACTTTACTCAAATTGAACAGTCCACTTAGAAACCAATTAGTGTCTGCTCTGAAACCTTATTTTATTATTGTTATCTACATATAGTTTGATTTTATCTGATTCGGTACTGAAATAAAGATAGATGTAATTTTCATTATTACATTAACTTGAGATATCCAGCGATGTCGGACATAAATATATTGTTAACTAGTTTCCTTTCCTTCCTTTCTTTCTTCCGGCAACACATTAAAAGGCTTATCCGCTTGTCGATGATCTAGTAACCTGCTACCAATATTAAAAAAGTTATCAGATAATCTACTTAGGATACCATAAAAGAAAAATGGCCGTAATTCTTTGCACTCTTATAGGAATAGACAAAGACAAACACTTTGACAACCATTACATTTTGCGGGGTTTGAACACTGTACCCACTGACACAGAGTCCCCCAAAGACTGAGCTACACCGAATTTATGCAATACTACAAGAAAATTAGTATATAATATATTATGTATACAAATAAGACTGGTACTTACTAAACGTTTATATTATCTCTCCACAGTATACGTAATGTCCAACACTGTAGCAGGAGATACGAAGCACGCCCGCGGGGTTGTCATAGCGGATATAGTGAGAGCCAATATACCTGTGAAGAATGGAGTGGTCCATCTCATACAAAGGCCATTGATGGTTGTGGATACTTCTATCGTTGATTTCTTAAAGGTAAGCTAAATGCATGGTAACAGTAAACCTTTATTATTAATAATCTTTATTAAGTATTTTGGGTGAAATAATTTCGAGTTACAGTGTTTTTTACCGATTTCTGAAATATAGAACGTTAACTCTAATTATATATCAGTGAGTTAAGGTATTGCGTTTGAATATTAAACAAATGTTTATAGTAGCGCCATCTTACGAACATTGATAAACAATATAACACTACTCGCGAAATCTGTCGTTTTCTCTGTAAATTAGTGTCTTTACGTGGTAATTCACAATTATTAAAAAAATACGGGTTTATTTAACACAATAATGTATAAGTGTACATAATCGGTGTAGGCTATAGTATTACAAGCGAACTAATTTAACTAAATACTTTTAATCACGTCTAACACTTACAATTTCGATTTTTGCACCGTTAATGCTGGAATCAGATGCAAAAGGTAAACTTGTCAAACATACATGTTTTTTATGTAGATAATTTTTACATACAAAATCATAATTTACCTTCATATCCCTTGATAGCAATAAATAACATACATAGTTTACCTAATCATATTCATACACAACCACATTATCATAAAATCTTATACAAATGCGGTATTCAATTTCATTGATTCCATTTCATTCCAGTTTAATTCCAGTATCTAGATAGTTCATTTTTACGAATATTCTCGAAAACATACTTCATAACTCCTTCTAATATCACTCTTTCATACTTACATAACATCACGAATGACTTGTGTATACACACTCCGTTTTTTATTGTAGTTAGAGGCCCCAGCGCCCATCTAGGAAATTATATATGTTAGGTATGAGCCTCTCAAGCCCGCGTTACACTGGATATATATACATCGCCCAACGTGACAGGTAGTTAACCGTATCGCTACATAGAAGCACTGGCCATACCTATCCTGAGGGTTAGGCAAGTTTCCTCACCATATTTGCCCTCATTGTTAGCGACTGCAATTTATGTAAGTAAATGAAAATCACGCCCCCCTGCTAGATGGACCGATGACCTGAAAAAGGTCGCTGGTAGTCGTTGGCTGAGGGTCACGAGTGATCGTGTTTTGTGGCGTACTCTTTGGGAGGCCTATGTCCAGCAGTGGATTGACATAGGCTGATTGATTGATTGAAATGAAAATCACATTTTCAAACTTAATTCATTCGAGAGCCGGAGATACAAACCTAGTATCTCGAAAAAGATGTTAGAGGTCTTTTACTCTATGGCAAATGCACCCTGTAACATATCTATGGTGAATGTTGCCAGGAAAAAGAAGACGGACCCCTGCAGAAGTTCTTCGAGGTGATTATGGATCTCGGGGCGGACAACCGGTTTCTACACGAGCTACAAGCCTCCACTGACATCACCCTTTTCGCGCCATCTAACGATGCCTGGAAGGAGTTTAGTGTTCAAAACATACTAAGGTACTAATAGTATAGTGTTCAATTATCTGTGTTTTCGTTCATTCAGACATTTTGTTCATTCATTCATTCGTTCTTCTTCAGTAATCTAGATAGTATTCAATGTAAATTTTAACTCGCTTAGGAGTAACTTTCATACGTTTGTCTGGGATGTAAATGGAACTCTAACTAGATGCCTTTCTTTTAAGTATGACATAGCGATAAATGGCCCGTCACTGTTATCTCGTGACAATGCCATTCATAGCTGTAAAAGTATGTCTCCAAGGTCCTGTCTACTTATATGACATATGATTACAGTCTTTATAACCATCACATTCTCAGTTAAAATCGAACCCGGAACCTTTTGTTCTCGGTATGTGTAATTAATATTTTCCCTTACTATTTCAGGAATCGTCCCAAACTGATTGACATTCTAAACTTGCATCTAGTCAGAGAGAGACTACCCATGGATGTCATCATTCACAATAATTTGAAACAGGTAGATACACTAATAAAATAGTGCCGTTGTGGTTATACATTATGTACTATTTAGATGTTAAGTTATATGTATATGTACAAGTATTACTATAGCATAATTTGAACTTATAATTGATGTGTTTGAGATAAACACATCAATTATTATAACAAAATATTGTTTTCTGAAATTAGGATAGTTGCAATGTTCACACTTTTTACCAGATAGTCAATATTCTACGCTATAATACTTAACCATATCGTGTAAGATCGCCGATCATTACCAGTACTAAGGAACAGATAGGCTTCTTAATAGATTGTATGTATATATTACAATAGTATGTTGCGTATATTTATTATAAAATATGTATGTATAATATGTCTTATTTAATTTTGCCGTTCCATCGCTGCCACGGAAGCAAATGCCTGGTTCCGTACGTTTTAATAAATAACTGTAACACGTAGTAAATCCTCCATTTACATATAGTATATGTTAGATATATGTTTACCTCATTTGTGGCATGCGTTCGAAAACCATTTCGTATTCTCATATAAATTATAAACCTTAGTAATATGTACGTATTATATGTTATGCTTGGGTTTTAGTTAGTATTATCATACATATTTGTCATTTAGGGTATTATATTAATATGTAGTTACAAGACAGTAGTATAATAAACATTTAATACACGAATAACATTAACCCCTGTGTCTGTGTCTAAATACCATTGATGTATATTTCTTTAAGTGTGGACTAAGTTGTATAAAGCCAGATATGTACTATACCTTATTCGCCAGATAGTTATCGTCCCAAAATAATACATTACGTTCTTATAAGATCCCAATAATAGTTACATTACATATTGAACGAAAAGTACCCTACCTATCGCCCAATAGATACCATTAACCCTATCCACAACTTTTTAACAAAGTCTCATAATCTAAAGTGCTTGGATGCTGTCTATCTATAGAAACGGTGGCTTCGAGTGAACCATACCTAAAATGTCTTTACCTATCTACCTAAAATTTTGGACATAAGCGCTCAAGCCTCTGACTACCTCACCTCAATAAAAAGGGTGTGTGTTTATACAAGTCGTGAAGCGTAAATTTTGTGACGAAACAAAAAGACAAAGGCATTCCATTCCATTAACCCTTGTGAGATAATCAGAGGTTCAGGTGTCCCTTTCCGCAATTACGAAGGTAGTAATTCCATGGCCATTTCGAACCCCTATTGACCAGATAGTCAGTACACAATGTGACAGGTGGTAAGCCATGTCGCCATTTACAAGCACTAACCATTGTTTTAGGACTCGTTATCTAAATCTATATATTAAATCAATTTCCAGATCTACCAAGCTCAGACCGCGGTACCTAGAAAATACCTCTATTTCAACGTACTAAGGGACGGTGCAAACCAAACCTTAACAGTAGAGGGCAGTGGAGTGAACGCTACAGTGACGCAACCGAACATAGCTGCTACCAATGGGTTCATTCACATCATAGATCGAGTGCTCGGCGTTCCACATACAACTATATATGAGAAACTACGCACGGATCCTATGCTTAAGTATGTAGAAGTTTCATACCTAATTCCTTATCCTGACGTGTCCTGACTAAGGTCAAGCAATTTCAGTAGTCTAGGTGCGAGTGACTAGTGGCGTCAATTTCTTTAAGCAATTGATATATTTAAAATCTCAGTTTATTCGCACTAAATATGTTATAAAGTATTACAGAATTTTAAAACATGAGGGACTGACGGAAGGGATATCAGTAAATACATTTTACAAAATAACGGGACATCACAGTTGACTCGTAACCAAAGCCAGTGCAACATGTTCGAAATGTCGGACAGCAAAAGCATTTTGTTTTCCAAAGTGTCCCTTTTTCTTTTCAATTTATAAATATTATCCATCATTTCAAAATCAGTACATTATCATATCATTTGTGAACAAAAATAATGTATTCATTGCTTCCTTTACATCACGTATATACTTCCTATACTACCCACGGATTCCTAACCACCTGAACCCTGTCTCCGCAGCATCACCTACAGCCTGGGCAAGCGACAGCATTTCAACCACCAGCTGAACGACCAAGGCCACCGGTTCACCTACTTCGTGCCTCGGGACCACGCCTGGCAGAAGTTCGAGATTCGACACCCGTCCGCGTATAAGGCGCTGTTTAGGGAGGAAGTTGGGTATTATGTAAGTAGAATCAATGACGTTGAAATGCCCTTAAAAAGAAGGTCGGGAGTGAAAAATGATTGATTTAAAGATAAGTAGTGATTAGGATCAGAAATAGTTTGTTTTGATGGTTTAGCCATGTTATGCTAATCAATGATAAAGTAAATTGACGAAAGTTATAAGTCGGGAAAGTGCAAGTGCGGTTACGTAGGGGTCGGCCCAATAGGACATATGGCAGTCAGAGAGACGCCATATTGTAAAATGGTGACGTTAGAAATACCTAAACGAACTGAGTGCATGACGAGTTATGGATATTAATGAAGCACAAGTGGTTTTTCAGAATTGAGTCAGATGGGGTCAGAGATCTCTGACTACCCCTCTGTAGAGGAACGGGCGTGATAAGTATATATCTATATTTCATATCCGTCTCACTGTCCTCTCCATGTTTTAGATGGTCAGTTGACCCTCTGAGTACCACATATACATACGTTCACGTGCGGTAATCAAAGTACCTTGGAGACATGAAAACCCTAACATAATATTGGGGATGTAATATCGTATGAAAAATTGCTGACTGGTTACTAGCCCATCGCCCAATAGATTTCATAGTAATACCATGAATACCAAGCAAGAGTAAAACAGCTAATGTTTCCATATCTCTGTCACCTTTCAGACTCAGCAGATCTTAGAGCGACACCTGATAAAGGCGAACCGGGCGTTCACGGTGGCAGACCTCAAGTCCTTCGGGAACAACAGCCAGTCCTTCGTCCTGCCCACCTCCAGGGACCCTCTCAGCTTGCGTATAAAGGAGTCGGATAAGAGTAAGTATATTTACATGGCAATGACATATACATCTAAATCTATACATCATATACATGGTTACATACATAGAGTAGCTTTAAGTTGTTGCTCTGTAAACTAATATTTTTTAACGACCTCCGTGGCGCGATCGGTTAGACACTTGAACGCTAATCGTGAGGCTTGATTTTGGTGGAGGCAGAGTTAAGAACTACTGCTTTCCAGTCTGGTCGTTAATTGTATATGCTATATGTCGCAGCGCGTAACCTACATAGAAAGATGTTACAACGATTACATGTCAGTCATGACAATATTCAGCCTGTCACCTGTCAAACTCGCGAAACATCAGTGTCACTGCAGGCGGCTTGTCTGTGATTGTCATTTTACGTGGACGTACAGCTCGATTCGGGCAGTTGAGCGAGCACGTGCAGGCTAGAGAGATCTCATGCAAGTTACCCGTTTGCATCCGATCAATTTGTGAACATTTGTGATTTGTGAAGGACTACAATCATTAAAGACGATATTGATTAGCTATCTGTGGTGTTATTTTGTCTCCCAACGCGATGCATAAAGAGGATGGCGTATCCGAAGATCGCGACGCAATGGCATCCCCGTCATCAGAAGCGGGACGAGGTCCACGTTCCCCGACGCAGCCCACGATGGAAAATAATGACGATAAGTGGAAATTGTTATTAGATCAACAAAATCAAAACTTCCTTGCTCTTATTCAAGCCATGAAAGGTTCAACGCCTAGCGGTAATGTGCACCTACCCATATTTGACCCCGAGAAGACAAGTGTTGACGCACGTGCTTGGCTGTCGACGGCAGATATGTGTATGGCTGATCAGCCTCTATCTGGAGCACCCTTGATGATAGCGTTGAGCAAGGCTTTGATGGGACAGGCCTCGGCCTGGCTATCTCAAGTGTCTTTCCCAGGCATGACTTGGAAGGATTTTCAAGAAGCTTTCACTGCTCGCTATGACATATCGGAAACGGCTGCCTCGACACTTATCAACCTCTACCACAGCAAGCCTAAGGAAGATGAGTGCCTCGCAACTTATGCCGCCAGTCAGCTGAATACTTTAATGTCTCGTTGGAAGAAGTTGAGTACGGAGCAAATTGCTATATCTACTGTCATGGCGCATCTAGCCCAAATAGAACCTCGCGTTAACCGTGTCGCCTTCACTACTGAAATTGAGAGTAGAACTAAAATGCAACAAGAGCTAAGAGCACTATCTTACATGAAGAGAAAGGCTCCAAGTAGTGATTACAACAGTGACCAATCTGACCCAAAGCAACGCAAATTAATGACGACCCCCACTGTTAAATGTACACACTGTGGAAGGTCAGGACATCATGTCTCTGTGTGCCGCCTCAAGAAAGATAACCGCTTTCCTGGAACGTCTCGAGGTGAAACAAGCAAGCCTGCAACTACAACTGGTTCGAAGCAGACCGTTCCAGATGTGACCTGCTACAACTGTAAAGGTGTTGGCCACTACGCCTCAAGGTGCCCTCGAAGCACCAACGCGGACATGAAGACCGCTACTCCCTCGTCAACAACTAGGCCTACAGAACGGCGCATAGACGCTGTCACTGTCAGTGCTCCCGTAGGAACCCTAGAACACTCCGGTGAGTTCTTTTCATTTCGTTTCGATTCAGGAGCAGAGTGCTCATTAATTAAAGAATCAGTTTCAGCCAAGTTTAAAGGCAAACGTGTTACTGGCTTGGTTAAAATGACTGGTGTCGGACAAACTAGTGTTTACAGTACTTGCCAAGTGATGGCTGAAGTTAATGTTAACAATATTGACCTTAATATTTTATTCCATGTTTTACCAGATGAATTTTTGTTACATGATATTATGATTGGACAGGAAGTGTTAGCACAGGGATTGGAAGTATGCGTTACCCTAGACAAAGTGACATTTATTAAAAGTTCAATTATTAACGCGTGTGCGACTATTCCTAGTGATATTAATTTTGAAAATATCAATACCGACATTCCATTGGAGTACAAATCTAAATTATTAGATATCTTGACTGAGTTTAAAGACCATTTTGTTTACTGTACCCCATCAGGTCCTGCAAATACTGACCCTGTAGAAATTCGACTAATCGACCCTTGTAAGACCGTTTATCGACGTCCTTACCGACTCAGCCCTCAGGAGCGTAGTGTGGTTCGTGAAAAGGTAGACGAATTACTTGCCTGTGGCGTCATACGTCCGAGTTCATCTCCGTTTGCTAGCCCTATTCTTCTGGTCAAAAAGAAGGATGGCACGGATCGTATGTGTGTTGATTATCGTGAATTAAACAGCAATACAATACCTGACCGGTTTCCCTTACCGCTTATTTCGGACCAGATTGACCGTCTTCATGGTTGTTACTATTTTACCACCTTAGATATGGCTAGTGGCTTCCACCAACTGCCCATTCATCATAACTCGATTGAGAAGACAGCATTTATAACTCCAGAGGGCCATTACGAATATGTTACGATGCCGTTTGGCCTTCGTAATGCGCCCTCGGAATTTCAACGGGCTGTTACTAAAGCGTTAGGCCATCTTGTCAATTCCTATGCAGTTGTCTACATGGATGACATTCTCATAGTAGGAAATTCGGATGTTGACGAAGCCCTAGAGCGAATTCGTACTGTTTTGCGAGTTTTAACCGAGAAAGGATTCTCTTTTAATTTGAAAAAGTGTTCTTTTATGAACAAAAAGGTAGAGTACCTTGGCTACGTGGTTAGTTGTGGTGAGATTCGTCCGAACCCTAAAAAGATTGAGGCCTTAGTTGCCCTGCCTCCCCCTAAAAGCATTACGCAATTACGGCAGTTCGTAGGGCTGTCGTCTTACTTCAGAAAGTTCATACCGGGCTTTGCTCAAAAAATGGCTCCACTAAATGCGCTGACTAGCCCCGGCAAGGGTAGCATCGAGTGGAAGCCCGAATATGGGAGCATCAGGCAGGAAATTATTGGGATTCTTACTAGTGAACCAGTATTAATGATTTTTGACCCTAATTGCCCAATCGAACTTCATACAGATGCTAGTGCAATTGGTTATGGCGCTATATTGCTGCAAACCAAGGAGGGCAAACAGTTTGTGGTTGCCTATTTCAGTAAGCGCACTACAGCCGCAGAGTCTAAGTATCACTCATATGAGTTAGGGACTCTGGCGGTTGTAAATGCTATTAAGTACTTTCGGCATTACTTACACGGAAATCGGTTTACCGTGGTGACGGACTGTAACTCTTTGAAGTCCTCTCGCAATAAAGTGGACCTTACACCACGTGTACATAGGTGGTGGGCTTTCTTACAAGCCTTTGATTTTGAGATAGTGTACAGAGACGGAAAGCGTATGTGTCATGCCGATTTCTTATCCAGAAACCCCCTTCCGATTGAGCCTTTCGATAAAATCGAGCAAAAACGAGTGGATCTTACAAGTTTGCCTGATAACTGGTTGCATGCCGAGCAGCAGCGCGATCCTGAGATCACAAAGCTGATTGAGAGTCTCGACAACCACAGCATCGACGAAGAAGTTGCTAAGACTTACGAAATTAGATCTGGAGTACTCTACCGAAAGGTTCAGCGCAACAATCGGTCTCGATGGCTGCCAATTGTTCCCCGAGCTCTGCGCTGGTCGGTTATAAACTCTGCTCATGATTCTCTCATGCATGCGGGTTGGGAGAAAACATTGGAAAAGGTTTATGACATGTACTGGTTCGACCATATGTCCAAGTTTGTTCGTAAATTTGTTGACAACTGTGTGACATGCAAAATATCTAAATCCCAATCTGGCAGGACTCAAGCAGAGATGCATCCGATTCCTAAGACTCCTATACCATGGCATACTTTACATATGGATGCAACTGGTAAACTCAGTGGCAAGAATGACAGAAAAGAATACGTGTTCGTTTTAATAGATGCTTTTACAAAATTTGTCTTGTTACATCACACTTTACGCATTGACTCTGCAAATAGTATTAGGGCTCTTAAGCATAGTGTCTCCTTGTTTGGTGCTCCCAGGCGTATCATCGCTGATCAGGGTCGCTGCTTCGCTAGCAGCGATTTTAAGGAGTTTTGCCAGTCGCATTGCATTGACTTACACTTAATCGCGACAGGTAGTTCGCGTGCTAACGGGCAGGTCGAGAGGGTTATGAGCACACTCAAAAATATGCTCACCGCGGTCGAAGTCAGCAGGGAAAAGTCGTGGCAGGATGCTCTACCGGAGGTACAGCTAGCTCTTAACTGCACGCTCAATCGAGTCACTAGATCAAGTCCTCTCGAGCTATTAATCGGGAAGGTATCTAGAAGGCCCCTAGAGCTTTTGTTTTCAAATGATAATGAACCTGAGGTAGATATTGATGCTGTACGTGAACAAGCTATTTCCCTTATGCACAAAAATTCCCAATATGATAAAACTAGATTTGACAGCACAAAAGCTGCTGTCCAAAAATTCTCAGAAGGCGACTTTGTTCTATTACAAAACGAGGAACGCAATCAGTGCAAACTCGATCCTAAGTATAAGGGTCCCTTTCGTATCACTGAGGTTCTGGAGGGCGATAGGTATGTGCTTAGGGCGCTTAACAACAACCGGACTTACAAATACGCTCACGATAGGCTTCGTAAGATGCCCCTCGGTGAAATCCCTGAGTCTGACGAAGGTGGATATGAAAACGACATCGACTTGACTAGTCTTTGACCATTTCATTCTTTACTGACTGATTAAACTCTTTTGTTGATAGATTAGGTTCGTATTCATAGTTCTTGCTAATCTTATAAGCCCCTGGTTAAGGGAAGCCCCTGGTTAAGGGAAGCCCCTGGTTAAGGGATGCCCCTGGTTAAGGGAAGCCCCTGGTTAAGGGAAGCCCCTGGTTAAGGGATGCCCCTGGTTAAGGGAAGCCCCTGGTTAAGGGAAGCCCCTGGTTAAGGGATGCCCCTGGTTAAGGGAAGCCCCTGGTTAAGGGAAGCCCCTGGTTAAGGGAAGCCCCTGGTTAAGGGATGCCCCTGGTTAAGGGAAGCCCCTGGTTAAGGGAAGCCCCTGGTTAAGGGAAGCCCCTGGTTAAGGGAAGCCCCTGGTTAAGGGATGCCCCTGGTTAAGGGATGCCCCTGGTTAAGGGAAGCCCCTGGTTAAGGGAAGCCCCTGGTTAAGGGATGCCCCTGGTTAAGGGATGCCCCTGGTTAAGGGATGCCCCTGGTTAAGGGAAGCCCCTGGTTAAGGGAAGCCCCTGGTTAAGGGATGCCCCTGGTTAAGGGAAGCCCCTGGTTAAGGGAAGCCCCTGGTTAAGGGATGCCCCTGGTTAAGGGAAGCCCCTGGTTAAGGGAAGCCCCTGGTTAAGGGATGCCCCTGGTTAAGGGAAGCCCCTGGTTAAGGGAAGCCCCTGGTTAAGGGATGCCCCTGGTTAAGGGAAGCCCCTGGTTAAGGGATGCCCCTGGTTAAGGGATGCCCCTGGTTAAGGGCAGCCCCTGGTTAAGGGAAGCCCCTGGTTAAGGGATGCCCCTGGTTAAGGGATGCCACTGGTTAAGTGAAGCCGCTGTCCCAGCGATGTCTCATGATTATGTTACGTGACCTGCGATTAACGCGGTCAGGCGTGGCTAGTGTTGTAAAGAACTCGAGTCTTTGAGTCCTAAATTTAGAGCTCGACTCTGCATTACACGACTCGACTCATAACAATAAGACTCTTAAGAATAAAGAACTCAAGTCTATATGAGCTCTTGAATGCTAGACTCGAGACTCGAGTCTTCTTTAGCGCTCGAGTCCTTTTTACGCGCCGAGTCGCGCTCGAGTTCTTTTCCGCTTTGAGTCATTCTTTTTAAAGCAGCCAATAAAAGGCTATTTTTGTGAGATATACATACCATACCAAACAAATAAACTCTTCAGCTTTATTATATAAGTATAGACATTTATTCTAAATAAATCACTGTCAGCATTTCGAAGACCAGTTTGAAGAAGACTCGAGCTCTTTTAAGACTCGAGCTCTTTTAAGACTCAAGCTCTTTATAAGACTCGAGTCACTCGAGTTCTATTTAAGGTTTCGAGTTCAATAATGGCGCTCGAGTCTTCATGATAGGACTCAGACTCGGCTCGACTCAAGACTCCGAGTTCAGTTAGTTCACTGAGTCTTAGAAAATTGAGTCGAGTCTATCGAATAAGACTAAAAGACTCGAGTTCTTTACAACACTAGGCGTGGCCGAGCAAAAGATGAACCGGATATAATTTCTGTTTCAGAACACTTACACGAGGACGTGTAAGGCGCAGGACGGCCGTGTCGCAGCGCGTAACCTACATAGAAAGATGTTACAACGATTACATGTCAGTCATGACAATATTCAGCCTGTCACCTGTCAAACTCGCGAAACATCAGTGTCACTGCAGGCGGCTTGTCTGTGATTGTCATTTTACGTGGACGTACAGCTCGATTCGGGCAGTTGAGCGAGCACGTGCAGGCTAGAGAGATCTCATGCAAGTTACCCGTTTGCATCCGATCAATTTGTGAACATTTGTGATTTGTGAAGGACTACAATCATTAAAGACGATATTGATTAGCTATCTGTGATGTTATTTTGTCTCCCAACGCGATGCATAAAGAGGATGGCGTATCCGAAGATCGCGACGCAATGGCATCCCCGTCATATATATGTATTTATATATATAATATGTATACATTTCTTAAATATACGTTGACTAGTACCCTTAACACAAGTCTTAAATGTACTTACCAAGGGGCTACCTCAATTGGTATAATAATGTCCAAATATTATTATAATATACAATGTATATACTATATATATATATATATCATAAATACATAGTGTAAATACATACATAAGGCTTTGTTCTGTAAACTAATATGTATTACTTTTTATTGTCCTTATAAACTTTATTATTACTATAATAAATACATTCTTGTACATTCGCGTCCGTTTATCCCTTTTGGGATGGACAGAACATCGGAGATTAGATAGTATATTCTAGGTCGCTTTTAGCATGAATAGTAGGGTTGTGAAGTCATAATGGAACATTGATGACAGATTGCTAGCTCATCACCCAATAGATTCAATTTACCTAGTCC